>JABASP010000281.1:0-61847 GCA_019776565.1 Sminthurinus signatus
ATTATACGCAGATTTTGTCTCCTCGTCATGACTGACTACATTTTCTTAATTATCTGACGGAAAAAATGAGCAAAAAGTCATCCTGTGCTTCATCATTGATCATGCCTTTAGCGTTTAGCTTTTGTTATTATAATATTTTGCAATATTCTGTTCATTCCACTTCCGTTCTGCATCAATATCAACCCTCAACTTTTACATTTTTTTTCAGTGATGACTGATGATTGGAGAAAAATGAGGAAAAAACTGGAGCTTAACACTGAACAGGCGAACAAATATAATTACCTAGTTTAATTTTGAACGTAACGCCACCAATGCAAAATCATAAGGATCATTGACAGCACAGTCCAAACAATGGTGGCATGAGTAAGGAATTTTGAGATTTTCTTTTCAAATTCAACGTTCAATGTTCAATGTTCAAGTTGAAAGGAAATGAGATTTGCTTCAAGATTTAAAAGGTCACCTCAATGAAAACAACTTTAATCTCAAATTTCAGTTTACTCAATTCTCAATTTAGCCCAACAATTACTTTGTTATTTATTTTGATCAATATGTACGTATGTGCAAGTCATAGATAAGAATGCTGAGCCATAGTCTCAACTCTGTAAACTATAAACTCTCAATGACTTTTGTATTTGTAATGAAAGTCTTTCATCTTTCACGGAATTTTTGACAATGTGCTTCCTGATCTCAGCTGACACTTGTGCATTGTACGTTGTACAGTGTACAGAAAGTTTGGTGATCCACTTAATTTTGAAATTTTGAGAAATGACAAGAGAAATGAGTTCTATTTGTAGATTCGCATGTTTTGTACAACGTAAGTGAGCTTTGTCTCTTGAAATTTACAAAAAACTGTGAATTAGCATTTAGCATACAATAAAAAGTTTACTTTTACATTCTAGTTGTGTTTTTGTGAGAAAGTAGAGGACATTTTATTACATTCCTTTGGTTTTTTTGGTTGATACATTTTTTAACCTTTTAAAAAAATGTTTTGAGTTTTGATGCTAAACGTACACACGATAAAAATTAATAACGAGAGTAAATTGTCATGATATGGGTTAATTTCCATTTCCCATTTTCCATGTCGTTAGGATGATCCAATAAGGTTTAATATTACATTTTACATTGTAGATGGACACCTTTAATGGGCGGAAAAACGCTTTCCTTCTTTCCACGTCCACTAATTTATCATGTATGGTTTTTTGACAGGATGAGCAAACTGTGGCGATTAAACTAATGGCTCATGGTATGAACTCAAATATCTGTAATAAAGCTCATGATGATGATGATGAGATGGTCAAAATTTAAAATGGTAAATGAATGAATGATTTTTAGGAAAAAACTGCAGAGTGTAGGCGTACTTCACGTCGCGTCGTCTTCATCACAGTTAATATACTACAGACTACAGCCCAATCCTTCGAGTTTCGACGACATAAATATTACACAGATTAAGTTTTAAATTTTACCCACTTTATAAATTCCATAGTGTTTATTTTTAATAGACATTTCCATTTTCTATTTGTATTTTTACATGGTTTTACTGAGTAAAAAACAAGGAATAAGTACAAACTACAACTACCAAATGCCAAATTCCATATTCCAAATACATACAAGAGGAATTAGACGGACTTCATCAGGAAGAATAAAAAGAGGCAGACAAGCACTTTTTAGTTTTGAGCTTAACAACTTTTGCTTCATCATCTTTAGTCCAAAGTCCTGAACATTCTCAATTTTGACGGGTACATACTACATGCATAATACATAGAGAAGCATATCTGTGTGCACAATTTTCCCGTATATGTACAATGTACATGCACATTGGAATTGGGATTGGAATTCTCTAGGTTTACGGCGAACTATTATATAGGGCAGTGGTTAAACATAAAACATGACGTGGCTGTAAGATGTAAGTTGTACATAATATTTGTAATATCCATATCCATACTTGTACATACTTTTCCATCCTCCATCCGTTTTGTATAGATAAGTGTGTAGTGTGTAGTGTGTAGGTACAAATCATCATCACCACATCGTCATCGTTCTCGTCCTCGTCATCACCACTACCATCTTAATACTATGACTTCATTCAACTTTAATGCAAACCACAAAACAAGAGACAAGGCGAAACGAAACAAGAATATAATACATATTTTTTTTACATGAGAAAGATATTTTTATAGGTATGTATGTATTCTCGTCTGCATTTTTCGTTTCATCCTTTCCATAAGCGAATGGTAAATCTCTCTATCTGTTTCTCTGGTTCTGTTCTGCTTTTTCAGGAGTATACATATACACACGTTATGCTATTGTAAGGATTTCATAACCACAACATAAAAATGTAAAGAGAGTGAAGAGTTTTGTGGAAGGTGGAAGAACAAGAAGAAGAAAAAGAAGATGAAGAACAAGAACGGAAAAGAGAAAAAAAACTGGGCTGTGCAAGCATGCAGACTTCATGACCGCGTTCCTCCTTTTAGCCAAAATTGTACACACACAACTCACAGATATTAAGCAGTAAAAAAATATTAAACACTAAATACTAAATACACATGGGATTTTTTAATAGATGAATAAGGCAAAGAGGATGAAGATGCAGGACAAGTGACAAGTGCTTAAACATGACGTTTATGAGAAAAGTATTTTGCCACGGCGGCCCGACATTGCACTCACGTAACAGAAACATTTATCATTATGTACAGTCTGAAGTCTAGAGTCTATCCGGTGTCAAGTTAACCAAAATCAAGTCCACAGTATTTATTATGTGTTTGCATGAAGTGTGAAAAGTATTCACTGAAAACATCATAATGAATTTTGAATCAAATACAGATAATATTTTTTAATACTCTTCACTCTTCCACAAAATATGAAAGTCTCGTTTCAGTTTTAAACATTTTTATGAGGAATATTTTTTATTTTTTAAAGATTTGATATTTGATACCTTATGCAATTCCTGGTCATCTATTTTTTTAATGTAGTTTTTTCAAGCTTATCTGCATAATATAAGTATAATGTTTTTTGAACAGGGATCTTTTACCTGTTATGTAAAAATTTGTATTATTACCTACTTTTTCTACGGCTCGTTTCTCAGGACTTGGATGTTGAACAAGAGATGAATCTTTCCCATGAAAATTTTACTGCTAAAAGTTATTACCAAAGCATTTTAGCTTTGTACTAATATGTAATATTCCAACTTACAACTTACAACCATATCATAATACACGGTGTAAGATATACGATGTATTTCTTGCACTGCAGTAGAGTTCAGAATTCAGGATTTGATTCTTGATTCTTGGTTCATCTCCTGGTTCTTTTTTATTTAATATCGTATTTAAATCGTAATAATTTAATGTAATATGTAATATAATCCAAGTTAGTGTAATGGATTTCACTGTGTTAATTCCTTCGTACTAGATTACATAAATACTAGATAAATACTGCTGCAGTAAAATGCAAAATGCTCCATACTTCATGTGCAATGTGTAACATCTAACATATCATAATATTTTTATCATGTGTAATACCTGTATGAAATATGAAATAGACAAGCCTACACGTGTATTACGTATTACGTTTGTAAGGAAGAACAAGGTGAATTCAAATGTAGTTCAAACAAACCATCATCAAAAATTGTAATAAATAAATAAATTCAACCTTTTTTTTCATACCTTTTATACTTTTATATCTATTATCTACACTTACTTATATATTATGAAATATATAAAGTGCATTTTCTCATTTTTTCTAGGTTTTTAGTGTTTACATAAATTTAAAAAAAAATGAACTAAACCGTTTGAAACATACAACTATATATATTTGATCACTGCTGAAACCAAGCCGAGGCAAGGAGTCATTCATTTCCTCGTTGCCAGTATATTTACAACTTTTAAGTCCACTATAATCTATAATACATGAGATATAAGTTGTAAATTGTAGTGATACACTTTATATCTACAATACACATAGATAGTAATAATAATAATGTACCATCACAAAATTTTTTATACTCTTTATTATTATGGTTCACTACATGAAATGATGCGTTGCACGTTAAACGTAGGAACAGATTACAGCATAAGTCATTTGCTGTTCGTCATTCATCATTCGTAATCACAACATTAACAATAATAATAATTATTATTACTATTGCTAATATTACAACTTACAACTAATCGTAATCGTAAGAAGACATCTTGTACCATGTATCTTTCTCAAATTCCATTAAACATTAAACATTAAATAATGACCGAAATGACACAATACACAATGCACAATTCACAGTAAATAGTAAATATCGTATATATTGCCTTTGTATGAAAAAAGTAGGTTTGACTTTGTGGGATGAAGAGTAAAAAGTAAAAAAAGAGTAAAGACTTTAGGCTCAAGAATGAAGAATGAAGAATGAAAATCGTTAAAACTAAAAGCAATAATTTCTACACAAAGGAGAAGAAAAAAGACAAAGACTCAAGAGTGTGGAGTGTAAAGTTGAGAAAAGGAGTATTTCTCTACTTTTTCTTGATCTTTGCCTTGTTTTGTTTCATGTTTTGACATACTGTAAATACTATAGGAAAAAGATCCCATTTTTTATGAACCATAATAATAAAAGTTCATTAAATCACATATGGTCTGGTATATTATGTGTAATGTGTAATACTGTATTTTGTACAAAATTCGACTAAATATCACACTGCCATACCTTTGTACTCCGCTTTTGTCTTTGTTTGTTTGTAAAATAACTGTTGTGTGTGGAGTGTTGAGTGTTGAGGTGTTGAATGCTGAGTATTTAGCATTTATCTTTTAAATAGAGTACTAAAGATGAAAGATCCGAAATACATAAAACATAAAAGAGTTTTTTTTATCTATTCCTCCTTTTGATCAATTCAATTCAATTCAGTGTTCAATCTAATTAAATAATGATGATGCTGCTCTTTTGCCCTCGTCTCTTTCATATCTGTAATTTGTAGTGTAGTGTAGTGTGGTTTGTCTTCCTTTTGTAAGTTGTAAATTGTATTTTTTCAACAAGAACAGTTTATTTCCGGAAAAAGGATGAAGTGTGATGAATGGAAACTAAACATCATTTGTAGAGGGAAGAAGCGCCACACATGTATAGTACATAGTATACATACACTTTGTGACTGTCGCTGTTACCTGTTACTGCTACTGCATGCAGTGACGATTTAAATAGATAAAAGTTACGTCCTTAATGTATTACGTATTCATTAGTCATTCAGGATTCAGAATTAGAAGCTACAAACATCAAGATTTCTACTCCTACATCCTACAAGCTAAAAAGTACACAGATAAAGTATGCGGAATCTCAAATCTAGGGATTTCAATCGAAGGGGAAGTCTTTTCAATTTTTGAATTTTCAAAAGAGAGACACATACAAAGAAATACAGAAAATGTAGTATAAACACTTCTAGTTGACGTTTGTCACGAATCTGTGAACACAACATACATAAGTGTAAAGCTATACTGTATAATGTATAATGTATAGTGGAGAGTGCGTGCAAAAAGTAAATAAAAAAAGTGTCCGACATCCTCACACTCATTTACTTTTGACTAATTCCAACTGATAAATTCCCAAGAAGCCTCAAACTGTACAAAAGACAAGAGTCATTGAGGTTTGTGCAGTCTACACTACACACTGTACTCTACACACAATCACCAGACCTGTTTGAGTTTTTTCCTGTGCAAAAAAAAGGAAAAATAGTGCTCACTCCTACAATCCACATGTACTTGTTACTTGTTACTTGTTCATCGCCCATACTTCGTACCCCATACAAAACACAACTAGAACAAAAACATGCAGAAATAACGGGACATTCTCAGCATCATCAATCGTAATCCTAATCCTACTTGTTACTTGTATACTTGTAGAACATGTACAATGTACATGCACTTTTAGTGTACAAAAACGTACTGTATAGTTATTATGACTGTATTCCAGATTCCAGATAAACGTTATTATGAATGAAAACTACATGCAAAATACGTATCTAGGAACATGCCTGATTATTACTGCTGTTGACTTTGACTGCTGATTATTATGACTATAACTATGATTATGATTACATTGAATTTTACATGAAACTCCCCATCTTCTTCATTCTTCATTCTTCATCCTAGACGGCTTGACTATGAATATTTTGCATGTATGTTTTATGTTGCATGCATTGTGTATTGGAACATGAGCCTTCATTTACTTGAAAGTCATGATTAGTCAAAATTTAAAGAGTCTCGATTCTCGATTCCTGATCCTCGATTCTTTATTATTCAACAAAAATCTTGTGCAGATATTTATCAGAATTCTACATTCTACATGCAAACTTTTGCACTGTATCAAGAATCTTGAAGCTTGAAACTTGAAGCTTCTCCGTTGAATATTTGAGCATTGAGTAACTTTTGTCTGATTCCTTCAGACTTCAGATTTAAACTGGGTTGCCGAATCCGACATCCGATGTACTCGTAATTTAGAATTCAGAATATCAAGTGTTCACAATTGTGTAATTGGAATTAATCCGTTGCCTCTATTTTCATCTAATCACCGGACTACGGACTACGGATGACGAAATGGGTCTGCGGAAATCCGCCTTCTTTTACTTCATTTTCTTGACATTGCACGTTGTAGCTACATTGCAAAGCATCACAATGCAAAATTCACAATTTACATAATAATGATGGTGCTCACAAGTAACAAATAACAAGTCCATAGTCACAAGGAACGTGACTTTTCTAGAATTTTTACGGCTTACTCTACAGTAGATAATACTAGATACAAGATACGAGAGTAAGTAGATATCACCATTACAATCGCAAGCTTTACAATTCACAATCCACAGTCCACAATTTGCAATCTTTTTGTATTTTGTACAGTTGAGTGCAAATGCTTTAAATTGTTCAGAGTGAATTTTAGTGTTATTGACTTTTGAAAGCTCAGTACTCAAAACTCCAGATCCAAGCCATTTGAAGGAAATACAAACACAAATACAAATGGTATGAAACTACAGACGTAGAAAATACACGCATGTACATTTCTAATAAAACTGACATCTCACAATCAAATCTCAAATCAAAAATCAAATAGTGACTAAATAGTAAATGGTCATTTGTATTTGTGTTTGAGTTTTGTTTCATTGGAGTTTAATAAGGTTTAAGTGCAACAGGTTGCTGTGTGTAATTTACTTGTACTTTTGTGATCTTTGATAAAGCACCCAAGTCTGAGATCTCAGATACAAAATACTCTTGTACAATCAAGTGTATTTTTCCTCATAATCGCATGTTCGATTAAATGACAGGGAAAAGACAGGAGAAAAGGATAAGGATGAGAAGATGAGAAGAAGGGATAAAAGATAAAAGTTTAAACTTGAAGAATTTTACATTCCATGACTTTTATGAGAGGAAGGAGACAAACTGAGAGGGAAAATATCCTACATGTGTAGATTTTACAATTTAATATAATGTAGAATGTAGAATGGCAAAATTGCAATTCCGTGGCATCACATCACATCATCACAAAACCTCCCTCTTCTGTTCTGTTCTGTTCTGAATCTGAATCTGATGAACGTGTTGGATTTGTCGGAGAGGATTGAGTGGAAAATAATAATAATTTTTCATGAGAGTGCAGGCACGAATTGATGTGGAACTTATATTACACTTTACACATTACAAGCTATACCCTTCCATACTTCCATTGCATTGTTGTATTTTGTATTGTTATATTGTGCATTGTACTTTGTGCTCTATCCCGATCTCAGCATTTCATGTAAGTTTACATAAAATATATAAAGTACACGTAATATATAATACGTAATACGTAATGGGAATGGTAATGGTAATGAAATCCTTTTACCGGTCTGTAGTTTTGTACACAAAAAGTACAGACTACAGACTACAGACGTCTATAATCTATACCCTTTTTTTCATGTGAATGAACTCATTCAATGTTCAAGAAATTCACCAAAAACTTTGACTTGACTTGCGAAAAAAAAATCAGCCCTTTATCCTTTATCTCGCCACAAAAACTCACAAGATTCAAGACTGCAGAAAAACTAAATACAATAAAAAATACTAATGTACAAATACAAAATGAATAAATCCTCCATTGTCCATGTTCAGTGTTCAACGTTCAATAATTCCAAACTCCAAATTCCAAACCAACCTTACAGATCCACTTTCCATAAAAACCAAATCAATGTTATGTCACTCAAACGGAAAATATGCAACATCAACATTCAAATATGCATCAAAGTCACATGGTACATGCTGCATACTGCTGCATAAAATCTAAAGCAAAAGAATAGAAGAGAGAACATGCTGATTGGTGATATCGTATTGATACATGTATTTTATATTTCTTCCCCACAATTCCCACATCAATTGAATATTTTCATAAGTTCTAGATTCTTTTGAATTATCATCACCATTATTACTAAATGTGATGTCAATGAATATGCCAGGAATGAATATGATACAAAAGTCCCACACACAACATTAGGTAGACTCTAGACTTTAAAGCATTTCCATTTTCCATATCTTGACATTTCTTGACGAGACATTAGCTACATGTGATAAAAAATACGTGCATAGGGAATATTCAGAAACTTTAGATGCACATGTGTGGACGTATTTACTGCCATTTGGCAGTCCATTAACCTATTTCAAATCAGAAATCAGAAACCAATACAATACATGATACATGATAAATAAAACCTACCTCATATCATGTGTATCAAGTATCAAAAGTATCACGTATAAAGTCATAGCGTAATAATATTGATAATATTTTGTCAATTTTTCACACTCTGACAACCTCACAGTTGACATTCGCATTCGACTCACAAATCAGAAACACATGTACACAATACACAAGTACTTAGTACTTTATCACTGGGACTGGTACATCATCAACCAACATCCCAAATCCAACATCCAACATCCAACCCAATAAAGAAATAAGTACAACATAAAATATAATCTATAGAAATGGATGAGAGAGGGAGGAGGAGAAAAACAGAGAGACAGAAAGAAAAAGACAGTCAAATACTTTATACTTTATACTTTGTTTTGACATTATGCAAATTTCCATGTGCATAACTTATGAATCATAAGTCAGTCATAGTTCTAGTTGGATAGTATTATGCATTTGTACAGTGTACCCTGTGTACTGTTACTGTTTGAAGGGATGAAAGGCAAAGGATATTTATTTATTTATTTATTACATATTACATCGTTGGCGTGTAATTAAAAATAATGAATGTTGAATCATACGTGGATACAAATACATAATAATAATAATAATATATGCAACAAAAAATACAGTATGTACTGCTTGTACAAAATGTACTGGGAAATGTCATCGTAAACCAAGAGAAAAAACAGACGAAACAAGATTAGTATTTTTTAGAAATAATATACATGCTCATACATGTACCTCAAATCTCAGATCACTTCAGTTCAATCACATCACGAATCATTCGAGTCTCGAGTCGAGGGAGTAAAAAATAAAATGACAAGGAGGATTGACAAAGGTAAAAATATTATTACATATTAATTCTAAATAAGTCCAAAAGACATTTCACTGTATATATAGAATATACAGATAACTGTTGCAATGAGTGAGTGTGACATTCCATCCCAAATTCCAAATCCACAACCAATCCAGTCCAATCCCATCAAAAATCAAAACCAATGCAAACTACTCCATTTCTAATATATAATATTGTATATTGTACACAACTATGAAAGTATAAGTTGCTGGCATTTTCCATCCTAATTTTAGTGTTAGACATGGGATGGGTGGAGATGAAAATTAGGCCAATTTTTATGGTTACGGTTGAGCCGAGGTCTTTTATATCTGTATCTATGTGTATAATATTTACTATTTATGAATCTCCCCCTCATAATTTACCTTTGCTTGGTTGCTCTCATAAGTATTCTCTATTCTTGTACAAGTGTAGATATTATTTTTTCTTTCTGAATGCTATACCCCGTTCACTGTTCACAGTTCATAATTAGTAATTAAAACATATTTGAGTGGGAACAAAATACTAAATATTAAGCACAAGCAGTGACACTATGAGAGTATTGTACATATTCCTCCTGAGTCATTTCAAAACAAGTTGTTTTGATGCTTCATGACGATGGTGATGACGATGACAATGCCGATGATGATGATGATTACTGCTGCTAATCAGCAAATCATCATGACAGAAAAAAAGTCCAAATCTAAATCCGTTGTTGTTGTGCTCTCTGTTGTTTTTTCCGAGCCACATGATTTACTATTTACTATTTACTGTTCCTTCCCCTTGTTCATACTTGATGCTCATAACTTTAGTTTACACTACTAATTAAGAGGAAAATTATGACTCTTTTTTCGCAAAGGCGCTTTTGGTAATAATAATAATAGTTATTATTACAAGTTGGACTAATAAATTGAACTTTTAGGTTTCTTCTTCAGTTTACTCTGTAAATGTCACTGTCTGCAATTGTGATGTGAGATGTGAGGCTGTGATGCAATCATCATCATCCTTTTTTTACCTGCAAGTTACACATCAGTTATCAGGTTCAGCAGACACCAGACTTTTTATATTTAATGACACAAAACACAATATACACACAGATGACCGTACGTTGAACGTATAAGGTAATCATCATTGCTTTGTCAATTGTCATTTAGATCCCGAATCAGAAACAGAATCAGAATCAAAAGTAAGTATAACAACTAACGAAACTCACTTCTTGCAACTTGCAACATGACCATATACAAAAAAATCAAAAATACAAATAGCATGATTAATGGAGCCCGTCTACAAAATGCAGTTTTACATTTTACATGAATATGAGTAGGCAAGAATGTTCAATGCTCAATGTTCAATGTTCAAGGCTCAAGCTAGCAAACGACAAGTTTACTAATGACTCTTTTAAATTTTCTAAACTACCTTAAAACATATATTTTATACAAGGTTCTAGAGTTTAAAATCGAGACTAAAGTTGTGTAAGACTTAATAAAACCAGTCAACTTTTAACTATTACAAGATAAACATGAGCACAAACGTTTTTACATGTATGAAAAACAAATGTCATTTTATGTGTTGTAGAATGTAGAACGCCGAATATTTAGGCGAGTATGCCTAAAAATGGAATGATGGAAAAAGATGACCTTCTTCAATAGTCAATAGTGATTCATGATCCGCGGAACCTCATCGGTTTTCCTTTTTCCTGAGAATATTTCCCAATGCATTTACTACACAAGAAACCCTAACAATTTGAGATGATATGATTT
This sequence comes from Sminthurinus signatus, assembly GCA_019776565.1. Taxonomy (NCBI): domain Eukaryota; kingdom Metazoa; phylum Arthropoda; class Collembola; order Symphypleona; family Katiannidae; genus Sminthurinus; species Sminthurinus signatus. The sequence continues at coordinate 11,276 of JABASP010000281.1, forward strand.
ATGAAGAGTTATGCATTTGTAGAGAATAAAATATGCAAAAACAGGGGCATTTTTTACATGTTCAACTCATTATCATAAACATAAACAGAAATGTTAATTGTAAATGGAAAATGGTAACCAACCTGATAAGCAGAAGTGGCTTCAAAAGTACTGTAGACTGGTTCAAAAAAGTCCCGCATCGTCTCTTCGTCCTACTTGACTTTTGACTTTGACTCGTCTCTTCAGTTGACTTAAGTTCAGTTTTCTCTGCACAGTTTCTTCTTCTTCTCCTTCTTCTTTTTCCTTAGTACAGTGCTGCTCAACCCAAGTCATAAGACGGAATTGTAAATGGTAGTTGTAGTTGTAGTTGTACTTGTACTTGTACAACATAAACACACATACATACTTAATACTTATGTACAGCAGCAGATACCTATAATTTTTCTTGTACCAAAAGTTGATAGTCGAATATCGAGTAATCTCAAATCTCAAGTAATCGACTGATTATCGAGTAATTTTGAGTCAAGGTGTGGTGGTGACTTTGATTTCTTTCTTTCTTTTTTATCTTTCTTTCTGTCTTTCCTGCTCTGACTATGTCATCGATGAGGCTTTTACCGCACCAATACGAGTACAAGTACAGATATTACTACAACTGCCACCACCAACAGTAGTGCAGATGATGTTGATGTTGATGTTGTTTTTGCTGTTGTTGCTCTTGTTGTCTTGTCTTCTTCTCATCAATAATACCACCTCCATTTGCAAATGTACTCAATACTCAATACGCAATCTGTAACCGCTCACGAAGACGACACCATTGACATCCTTCTGATTTCTCATTCATAAACAATGTGTAAACGATGAACCTCGTATCTCGTATCTCGTTTGTACATGTGCATAAAAAAACTTTAGTCTTCCAATCTTCAATCATGAATTTAAATATTTTTTAATGATGTTTCACACTCCACACTATACCACTGAAAAAAAAACAGGCAGAATTCTTCAAGTCTTCGAATCTTCAAGTCTTCGAATCTTCAAGTCTTCGAATCTTCAAGATGCCGGCTTCTTGAGTCCTTTCATCTAAAATCAAATCATACAAAGGGATTATTGTACAAGCGGCACATAAATCATTTTATTTATCTACCTATTTAACATTTAACATTTAGTATTTAGTATTAGAGTTTTTAGCATACATTTATTTGTTTATTACATCCACGATATACCACTTTTCTACATCAAATTTCCATATATTCACTTGTATTTTATATTGAATATTTTGAATCATAACAAGATGAAAAGATCAAGTGCAAAAAAGAAATAAAAACTATAATATTTGGCCATTTACAAAGATGACGAATTACTAACTACAAACTCCAAATGTCTTTTCAGTCCATCATACTAAAAATTATATTATGTCTCATCTCGCAATTAAATACTCACAAGTATGCAGTATGTAGGTTGCAGGTTGTAGACACAGTATAAAAATGTACATAAAAACAGAAAATGCAAGACAGCGGAAACAGACAGACATTCTCATTCTCATACAGGAAATTCGTACCTACATAAATATTATATTTAATATGTATTTTGTATTTCTCTCATATTTTACATGAACCAAGAAGCAAGAAGCAAGAGAAACTGTCAAAAAGTTGGGTTGTAAAGAGACATGACACTTAAAATTTTCTTTGACATCAGGGGAGCTAAAAACTAGAAACTAAAAACAAGAAACAAGTCAAGTCATACAAAAGTGACATTTCTCATGGAATTTTCATTACACTTGATACTTGATATTTGATGCTGAACACTGAATACTGAGATGAGCTTGAAAATTGAAATTCATTCACAGTAAAAATGTGCAAAGAAAACCTAAAACTAAAACTGCAGAGGAAAACAAAAAAGTTCCACTTTACACTTTACAAGAAAATGAGAAGGAACAAGAAGAGAGTCAAGCTAGTGTAATAAAGCAGTGTGATATCTGTATATTACTATCTTGTATGACACTACTTGAGATTTGAGATTTGAGACTTGAGCTGGTGATGAGGACGAAAAATAATTTGATGGTGCAAAATATGTAAGGTGAGAATACTAATGTAGTAAAATTATTTGAATATTACAGTACTGTATAAAAATATGGAGGCTATAACATATTATACGTTATACGTTATGCACATTTACTGGGACACATTCAGATTCAAGATTCAAGATGAAGTACATAATATTACATACAAACATGCTCGTATACACAGTATTATTATTATTAACGAAGCCAATTAAATATAAATACACACAGGCCGGCAGCCGTATTTCAAGTGCAAGTGTGTGTTCTGTGTTCTCTGTTTTCTGTCTAGTGTCTAGCTACACATATCCAAAATGTAAAATGTAGAATGTAGAATGAAAATAAGTACATGTATATGTAATTTGTATGGATACTATGTATGTCTTGAATTCGCAGCTTTGAAGATCATCATCATCATTATTATCATCATCATGGTTGGAGCTAATTTAACTGCCTACTTAAAACACCAGCATGATATTATACATTACACATACGGTATAAGTATTTTACATATATTTCTACTCTGTCTCTCTTTTACTCCATGTGGACTTTATACTTTATACAGATATATTTTGGTGTATCATAATCATAATCATGCTGTACTCCTCATTTTGCATCTGTAAGTACTCCATGTTTAATATACTGTAGATTGTAGATGCATATCACATCATCTTTTAAAAACTGTAGTCAAACAAGATGACTAAAATTCAAACCTATACCATTTAATATTTACTAATACTTTTTATACTTTACCTATAACTTTACTTTGGTAACTACTTTCTATACTTTACATGCAACTTAATCTGTGCTCTCTTCTCTATATACTAGATACTTTGGGCACTAAGAATACAGCATACAGCCGACTTGCCGATAGTAAGATATACCCACTAAAAAGATGAGAGAGGAAAAGAAAAAATGTTTCAGACAAATTTTTCATTCATCCTAATTTCCTAAAGCTTCATTATACACCTGAATAATACTTTCATGTACAATATACAATATGCAAAAAATGCAAAACTCAAACAGACGTTATCTTGTATTTAATATTTAGCATAGTGTGTAAGGTATAGAGTATAGAGTATAGAACATGGATACAGAATATTATTCCACGTTCTACGCAGTGTTACAAGTTACTGTAACTTACGGTAAATCCATGTCAATACAAGGTAGCAAAGAGTAATGTGAACCCCGTGGCTTTTGCAAGAGTATTATTTTATTTACTCTGGGCTGTTTATATTACCCATCGTATACTGTATATTATATATACTGGTTACTCAAGATGAGTCTTACAACTTCCAACTGGTCTTAATATGTATGTAAAAAACTACATATTACATATTACATATGTACTCAGAAAAGTGTATGTAGAAGAAATAATTGAAATGAATTGTTTTACAGTCGTGTACTCAGTATTTGTATTTTGTATTAGAATTTACTAGCTTTGCTTCAATGGTTTGAGAGTACATTTGAGAGGAATTGTATGGACAATGAGCATTGGAGTTTTTAGTATTTAGCATTATATTGTAAATATTGAATATTCAATTCAATGCACATGAAATGCATATGGCTTAAAATTGAAAATGAAAAAAGGTTTTGCCAGTACAATCTGTAATTTGTACAATGCACATACTTTAAGTATTTATGCCAACAATGCAACAAAATACAATACAATATACAATATACAATGCAATCTTTATTGCAATAGAATAACAATAATAATTACAATAATAATCAGCATAATGATGACTTGGATCATTAGATATTAGGTGAATGTTGAATGGGATGCAAAATGCAGATGAAGATTAAAGAAGAAGAAGTCCACACAAACAAAGCTGCCGATACATAATACATAGTACAAAATACAGCATGTTATGAAGAGAGAAAAAACTAAACTAAATAATATCTTTCTACTTCATTTAGATAAAGTAGGTAGACTAGATCTTTCATCTTTCATCGTTCATCCTCATCTTCATCAGCTGGGATTAGCTATAGCTAAGCTGTTAAAATAACTATAGCTAACTAACCAACTGGCACTTGTACAAATATTTTCAACATACCATCAAACATCAAATATCAAACATCAAATACCAAGCACCAAGCAAGATGCATTTATTTTGCATTGTACAGTTGTAAATAATAATAAAGGAAAGCCCAGTGCTGCAATTATACCCTCTGTAATAAATATTACCCTACAATATGTCTTTTTCTACACGGAGTACATACTCTTCAGTATACGAATTTTGATTGCCGTAAGATGAATGCAGTTTAAATAACTAGAAGCTAGACAGTTAGTGAATTAAAATTGGGATTACGAGAAGAATGTAGAATGTAGAATGTGAAACAATAGCCTATAGACATCCCCTCATAGCAAAAAAGTTTGGCTATAGAGAGAAAATAGATTGAGATGGTCAGAGCAGGAAAAAAATTGTAGAAAAAAGTGCAACAACTAATAATGATACACACTGTACACTGTACATTGTACATTGTAATGATCATGAGTCTCGTCTACGTAAGACGTAAGAGTAATAATAATTGTATGAACCTGGATTCTCTAGACTGAAGACTGAATACTCAAGATTTAAGTCTCAAGCCAACCGCAACATCGTCAGTGCTTGCAACTTGCAATAAGCAGTTAATAAATGTATAGGTAGAATTCTTTTTATATTTTACTCTTTGTGTACAATGTAAATTGTACATTGTGTTCTTCATAAGCCAAGAATATCTGTGCAACGTCCTAGCTCAACAAAATACAAAATTGAACGCCAATGGACGAAAGATGATGGGCTACTCAAAATTGAAAGATTGAAAGGCATCCCTCACCTCAATTTTTCATCATTTACTAGCTAGTAACAAGCATCACTTTTAAACCATTCTTCATTCCCCATTCACAATTACAGGATGCCAGAATCGAATACAGAAAATGGAGCTCAAGAAAAGAATAGAATAACATGGAATACGAAATGCAGGGAAATGGAAATGGTGAATTATGCATCTTGCAATTATTATTTATAACAATAATAATGATAATAATGCAAGGTGTGTGTAGAGTGTAGAGTGTACAATGTACAAAAGTTGTTATAAAATTCAGACCAAAGACCAAAAAGTGTAGATAATTTTGAGAGGAATAATTACATGTATAAATTAAGCATGAAACCGAGCTTCAATTTGAAATTGTTCATGCATCTAAACCTAAAGTAAACCCACGTAGATCATGCAAATACCTATCTACTATCTACAATTTGATACTAGATACTAGATAGATACCGCTGTACATTGTACATTGTACATGTAAGGATTAAACCCAAAAGTACTAGTAACTAGTACTACACTGAGAAAAAAGGTCATTCCGAGAGCATTTCGTGAGCATTGCTCCCATGTTATATTATATGGGATGCTCACACAATGCTCGTAGAAAGCATCCAAAGCAATGACTTTTTCTTACAGTGTACGCGTTGTAGATGGTAGATTGTATAGATAGATGTAAAGTAAGATAATATGACTTATGTGTTCATGCATAGGTATAGAGAACAGAGTATCAAGTATAGTTTTAACATACCTAAAATACCTCCGTCGAACTGAAAATGGACATTGTATTTACCTGAAGAGCCGTTAGCTGTGACATAAAATCTGTTTGTCTCATGTCCCTTTTCTATTTTCTATTCATTTATATTTTATATGATATTTCATGTACATATACATAAAATATAAAACGAAGGTAGACATCAGATATTAGATATTGAGTGACATCAAGTTTCATAACCAGAAATAAGTTGACATGTACGATAGAAATACAAATACAAACACAGATAATATGACACAAATAATGAAGCTAACGAGACAAGAGACAAGTAGTGAGAAATAGAGAGAGGGAAGGATTTCATCCGCATATTTTAGTTTTAATTGTAATGTACTGTAGACTATAGGTTGTAGGTACTAACAAGTATATTTGATATTTTATGTGTAAGTAATAAGTACTTTTCGGTTGAACGTTGACTGATGTTTTCCTAAAGAAGATACTTTATTCATCAGGTACTCACAAAGTAATCTTAATTCTTAATCGTAATTGTACAATGTATCTATGGAATCTACACTCGACCATACCTGTTCCTTGTTCATTTTACTGTCGATATCAATAATACTTTTAGATTTTAGCCAAGGACTGAAGAATGAACTAATTTCCCGTTGAACTGTGAATAGCATGTCAGAATCAGAGTACACGCATCATGTTATTAGTTATTAGTAGTACATAAATAGTAAATAGTAGCCAAGGCAGGACAAGAAAAGACAACAGGTAGGTTGTTAAACATTAAAGATTAAACATGCCTGATTTATCATACCACTTGTCACTTGTCCGGCTACAAATAAAAGTTGATGTATGCTGTGATGATGAGGAACTATAACAGGCAACAGGCACAAACAAAGAGTTTTTTTTTAAAACAATTTAAATACTCAAAACTGCCATCACAGAAAATCAACACCTCACTTAAATATGTTTAGATTCATAACACATAATCTATTCTGTTTTTATTAGCTTGTTCCTCATTTTGATAAATTACTGTAGAATTATTAACAGTCTTGTAAATTATAAACCACCATGTGTTTTTTTCTGGAGTTATTTGAAGTCAGAGTAGTCAGTCCATTTTCCAGTTCCATTAACCATCATCCATAATATTCAGAGACTTGTAGAATCTCATAAATTTAAGCTCGTAAATCGTAAAATACTAATGATATGCATAAAACATAAGTATTAAGTATGTAGATAGATCATGAGACTTTGCAAAAAGTGCATCAAATATCAAATATCACACTTGATACTAAAGAGAAAAGCATGTACTTGGCCCATCAATCACGCCATAAAAATTTTGCAGACTCTTCCATTTTCATTTCCATTTCAATTTTAACTAACACTTGACTATTGAGACTCTTGAATCTTGACCTTCATCCTGACATCTCACATACATAAATAAAAATAATAATAATAACCTCTGGTTTTCTCCGAATTTTTTTCCGGCTCTCATTCCTTCAAGAATCACGTATAAAATACAAATCCAGTGGACAATGGATTTTGCATGTACTCAGTACTTACTTGTTAGTACTCAAGACTCAAGACTCAAGAATAAAATATAAAGTCACAGTTCAGAGTACAAAAAACCTGAAATGAAACTGAATCTATTAGAGATCTACATTAAAAGTTAATGTAGTCACTATAGTCGCATTTTCTGGGTGTTGTCTATACAGCTCTGCTCTCTGCTCTGCTTTTCTGTCTGCTGCTGTTGCAGGTTTTGCATGCATAAATTATACATGCATTTTTGTATATTTTTAAAGTATTGAGAGTTGAGAGTTCACCTTCAACCTCGAACAAAAGATTGCAACTTTTGTCCAAGAGGTCGGCTAGTATAATAATAATGTAATACTATTATTACAGTGTTATACATGATATTTATGTCTATCGTGTCCACTTTGAGCTGTGATATATCGTGTTATTATAATGACTAATAAAACATCACTGATTGTTGCTCGTTGATCGTTGATCGTTGAGAAATGTCAAATGGGAGAGTTCATATATTGTATTTTAAATCATTCTTGTCTTCAGTTTTCAATCTTCAATGCATTCAAACTTCAAACAGTCAAACTTCTAACATTCTACACTCTACATTCTACACATGCTAAATTCTAAATTCTGCATGTGGTCACTAATCATAATAATTATGACTGCAATAATTCTGATTATGATTGTATCCTAATTGTACGGGTGTTACAGTTCAGTTGCAAATTTAAATACTAATGATTATCCATTAACCATTAACTATCCACTAAATGATGTTTGAATAAACAAAGTACAGCACGCATAATTCACGGTTATCCCACTGCAATCAAGTATCAAAAATCAAAAGTAACAAAAGTATCAAGTACCAAATGTCTTTGTGACTATTGGCTTGACCACGAGCATAAATCAATTATCATATCAAATATCCAACATCAAATATCAAGCCTTTCTTTTCTCACAACTCACACTCCTGTGAATCACCATTCACCGTTCAACGTTCAGCAACTCATGATGCTTAAGCATAATAATAATAATAACAATTAATAACAATAAAATAATTACAATTTACAATATCAGTCTAGTTAACCTATCTAAAAAATGCGATACAAACACACACATGTATAATTATCACACATGATACATAAATGTGCAGTGTGCAGTCAAGAAAGTTCTAAATATGAGCATAAAAGAACTTTTGACTTTGACGTGATTAATACATAATATCTATAGATGTATGTTGCATGTGTGATCGATAATAGAATAGAATGGCCATAATTAGTAATAAAAGCTTTGCTTATGATTTGTTTCTGGGCCGTGGTCATGATCAAGTTTAAAAGTTGAAAGTAATGCGTACAAAGAACAACGAACTAGGAGTAGCTGAATAATTATCTTGCCTCCTGTTTTATGCACTAGAAAAAACTATTGATAATTGATATGGTATTTTTATACCTTGGTTCTATGCGAGATTTGAGATTGCTGCTACTGTTGTAATTTTTAGTGTAGAGAGAAGATGGAAGAGAGATAGATGACAAATATCCATGAAAAACTCAAGTTATACCTTTACAGTTTACAGCTATTGATTGTCGATGGTCGACGTTCAAAATACTAGTTTAACTGCACAGAGAATAGAGAATAGAGACAACTAGTATCGAGTATCGAGTAATACCGACTGCCGACTGACCGACATCTACAATCTACATAATATGTAACACTCCACACTTTTTTCTTTTTTTGCTCTACCTTTTATTTCTCCGTGGTTTCTTTGACTGTTGAATATTTATTTACCAGAAAACGGTGATCAGCACACATTTACAATCTACAATCCACAGTTTACAATATACAGTATACAGACAATACAACATATTTACAACTTGGCCGAGAGTATAGAGAATTGAGAGACCATCTCTACTCTCTACATTTTTACAATTCACAATTTACATGTTTGTTGTTTAAATGCCGTTAAAATGATGTTTAATATACTTATTATATACATGCGTTACTGTGGACTGTGGCACATACATATTTATTACTTTTAATGCTAGAGCATAGAACACAAAAACACAAAACACAGCTACTCTGTATTTATTTTATGTGTGTGGAGCTTCTTTACTCTTTATTCTTTATTCCTCCTTCTTGTTCCTCGTTCCGTACTTAGTACTTACTGTTTCTATTGTATAGAGAACTTTTGTACATTTATTTCATTTCTTTCTATTGACTGGTTCTGAGTTCTGAGTTTTGAGTTCTGGGTTTGACGTAGTTGGAAAGAGAAGAACCGGCATAAAGCATACATAATCACAGTCATAATAATATAGATAATCGGAATGGAAAATGACTATTATTACTCTCCTCATTTTACAATTATTACAATAGGAACAAATTTTTTGAATCACTGATGATGATTGATGATTTATGATTATGACTTTTGTTTGTGATTCTTGAACTTCTTTGCTAGTGCATGTATTTTATATACGTACATGATGTATTCATTATTCATTATGCATTATGTATGTTTAATTGAGCTGTAGAGTACGAGTTTATTACGGTTCAAATATACATATAAAATCTACACACAGTAAAGTATTAATGAAGATGTAGCTCAAAGCTTAAGCCTGGAGGCTGTAGGCTATCGGCTGTTTGTTGATTTTGGTTTTAGTTTTTTTGGGAGATATTTAACTTGTGAAAATTTTCATAATTTTAATTAGAATTTCAAATCATCTTATTATTGAATAAGTTATACAGTTTGCAGTCTTTATTATAATTTTTTAGTGTTTTTAATTTAGTACAGTGTACAGTAAAAATTGAGATTTTAAAAGTTTATTGCAGCTTGCAGCTGTACAAAAGTAAAAGAAACATTAAATCCTAAATCTAGGAGCGCCGGTGAAAATTCTTGTTTTTACTTTATATACTTTAATCCTTAATCCTGTAATTTATAATTTATTATTTCAAATGAACCGACTGCTTGAAAATTCAAAATTAGACGGTAGATTAATGTCTTTATACAAGTTTTTTTTATAAAAATCGGCTGCGGTTTCACTTGTTTCTGGTTTCATCTTTTGCATGTTATCAGTTAATTAATTAGAGAGATGTGTATATTATATTTTATACTATACATGATATATTATGACATATTCGACATGATATATTACAAGAGATGAAGAGACAATAGTTGATTGAATAATTGATTTTATTCTAGTTTTTTCTGCTCAACCTACAACTTACAACTTTATTCATTCATTTATTCAGCTTTTCGTTTGGGAATGTGAACTATGCAATAATATGCAAAGGACTCATGTATTATTTGTTAGGAGTTAGGATGAGGCTAGTTTTTATGAAGATTCTAGAGTTCCAAATTCCAACCACAGAACAGTACACAGCACAGAAAAAACCAAGAAAAAACTGTCCATTGAATAATACATTATACATTGAACATTGACGGTTGCAATTTGAGATTCACCAAGTTTTCCTATTCATCTCATATCTCATTGTTTTGGCTTGGTTTCCGTTGAGCTTTTGCTCTTCGCTCTTTGGTCATTTGAATATATCTACAATCTACAAATTCCTTGAATATTATGTTGTATTATGTATATTTGCATTGTGCATTGTGTGTACATGCTAAACTGTTGTGGTGACTAACGGAGACTTTGATTTTTACCAGACCAGACTTAAAGAGTTGAAAACTTAATACTTGATACTTCATAATATCGTATATCGTATATCGTACGCAAGATAAAATTTCATGAATAAAGAATAAAGAACCGTCGGTGTACACAATGAATAAAGAAGAAGAATAAAGATGAAGAAGACCCAGAACACCGAAGGTAGAGAAAAAAAAGTCATAAATAAATAATGTGCAAGGGTTATGTGGGCCATTCATTCTCTATATATTTCAAATATTCATATCTGTGTTTGTCTATACTTATATCATATTATTTTACATTATATTATATATTTTAATGGCCCAAGACATGAACCATCTACCATCTACTATCCATACAAAGACGTCGTGATTTACACATGCAGTGTATATACTGTACATTGTACATGTACATATGGAATCTAGAAAAATCTCAACTTCTTTTCCCTATAAACTTTGTCCACACACATGATACTTCATACAGAGTATACATATGTTTGCATGTATCGTGTATACAACACGACATAAAGCCGCAGAACGCAGAAGACACTACAGTATTAGGACAAGTATTAAGACGTCTTAAAGTTATTCATTGTGTTTAGTTTTTTATGATTCATTCTGTATTCTGTATTCTGTACAATATGATTTTCGTGTATGTATTTAGTATTCACTGATAACTCAAAACTCAAGACTCAAGACTCAAGTTCATGTGCATACTTTTTACTATCTGTGTTTACGGTTTACGCATAGGCAAGAGCATCTCTTGTATTACCTACTTGTACATTGTACATTGTACACTGTACAGAGTACACAGTCATCTCAAGTCTAGTATCTAGTATTGTTCTTGCTTTCAATCAGACATACCAAATTCATACTTCATACTGTGGACTGTAGCACATCTCTCTCTTCCTCTTCATCTTTGTCCATTTTCCATTCTCAAGATTCAAGATGTAGGATAATATGTAATGTGAATATTTGCATAAAATAAACGTGAGTTCAAATTCAGACTGAGATTTTGGATCTGTCCAAAGCCTGTTGACTGTTGACTCTTATTCATTCTCAATGCTCAATGCTCAATTCTCGATCCTCAATTGCCTACCCATTATAATAATATAATATTTAAAATTATAGAGAGATACAAATGTAAAATGCAAAATACTGTTGGTAAAGAGTAAAGATGTAACAACAACAGGAACAACAATCATCATCATCATAATATATTGTTATCAAAGTTTGTATAATTGGTTGTTTAGTGTTTAGAGCTCAAATCTCAAATCTCAAATTTCAAGACTCTAGACTTTAGACTCAAGACCAATACCAAAACTAAAACCGTTTTCATACAAAATATTAAATGCTAAACACCAAACACACATACATAAATTTGCGTGTATGGCACATTGTACATTTTGTATTCTCAGAAATTATTATAAATCTCAGATGTACGAAAAAATGAATGCCTGGAGCATTTCTTCTCTCTCTGGTCATCCTATTTTCTTCCTCTTCATATTTATTTCAAGTTTAAAGGGATTCATGAAATAAAGCTCTGGTACATTCAGTATGCAGTAACAAGTAATAATAATAATAAGCACATGGATGCAAATCTATTCATTTCCAAATAGTTTTTAGGTGACCATTGGACATCATTCATTCATTCAGTCAGTCAAAGAAAAAGAAACGGACTGGCAATGAAACATTTGTCCTGTACTATACAAGTACTTTTTATAATCTATGTTCAATGCCCATGCTCATGATTCATGATTTCATGAGTCAAACTCCTTCAAACTGTATTGGGAATTATAAAATACAGGTCCCACAAGAATCATGAATGAATAGAGTTGACAATGACAACGACAACAAAAAGAAAAGAAAACGGAAGAGGAATAAGTTGGGTTTCTTCTAATGATTTCAAGTTTCAAGTATTCAAGTATTGGTATTTCTATTAGGAAATTAGAATTGAAATACTCAACCAATCATTCATACAGAAAGAAATAGAAATATAGAAATTATAAGCCAAATTATTCCATATCATTCCATTCATAAAGGCTTATTTATTATTTACTTTTGAATTTTTGAATTAAACTCGGATCTTTTCCACTTCTGACTTCTGGTTTCTGAATTCTGAATGAAGAAACTTTAGAGTTTACAACTACAGCAAAAAAAAGAAGAAATAAATGTACAGAACATTGGATTTTTTTGCTTGGATTTAATTTCCTTTCCTTTGTTTTTACCTTTGATCAGGTTTTAAAATTCAAAAGGTTTCAAAAGGAGTAGGCAAGAAAGTGAGTCAAAGGAGTAAGGAAGATTTTTCTCTTGAATTTCAAAACAAACGGTTTTACTGTTTACTGTTTACAAGTTTCAAGCATCAAGCATATCATATTAAAAACGCATTACCATAATTTGATGTTTTGATATAGTACAAACTACAGACACAGGTGAAAATTGTGGTAGTAGTGCAACACTACCATCATTATTGCAATTTTTAAAAATATTTAGCATGAGAAAACTCAAGATTCAAGTGTCGTTTTTATTTAAACATTGTAAATGGGTAATGGAATATCATAATATATTTGATATTTTATGCATACGGTGTAAAGTGTAAAGAGTAACTCTCATTTCATCTTTTTTATCTTTGGGCTTCATTTGTATGTTGTATGTTGTATTTTGTATGCACATGTGCATACTCATTCATATTGACAAACTAACAAGTCTTTTGTTATATTTTGTGCTTTATAAAAATGTGTGAATTAGGCTGTTGTGTGTTGTGTGTTGGGAATTGTGAGACTCACGAAATATACTGTCTGATCCAAAGACGGATAATAAATTTTCTGTGTGAAAAAAATACGCGAGGATTTTTGCCGTTTGCCGTTTACATTTTGCCACAGCTTTTAGCTCTTAGCTTTGAGCTTGCAGTGTGCATTGTGCATAATAAACTAAAGCAATATGTACATATGCATACGCAGAGATACTATACACTATACACATGATGATGACTTGAGTCTTTGAGTCTTTGAGACTCTTTACTCTCGACTCTCGACAAGTAGAAAAATGAGAACGAGAACACAAACTTTATTCATAATATACAATACACACTACCAGCAACCAACAACCGACAACCGACATTATGAGAATATTAAATGGCAAAGTGAGGGAAATGAAGCCAAAAACTTGTTCTTGTTATTCCTCAACATCGTCAACACAACAGAAGAACAGAACAACACTTGACTCTCATCTCTCGTCTCACATCGTAAAGATACATCTTTTACCTTTTACCTTTTATGTTATGAACTGTACACTGTACATGTGATGTTGTATGCGTATTGTATTTCGTCGTCCCGATTTCAATCCAAATCAAATCACACATCACATATCAAATCATCTACGACACTAGACACTAGACACTATAGACACTACCTACGACTATTTTTTTCCATGATTCGCTCAGCTTCAGCCTCAGCTTCTCCTTTCTCTTACTTTGTCTCATAATTTCATCATTGTCAGTGGATTATTGTCGATTCAGAATTCAAAAGACTCATAACTAATACATTTATGATCCACAATCCATATTATCTTCTTCTTCACGTAGATAGCTCAGTGTTCAAGATTCAAGATTCAAGACAAAAAGTTAATGATGATGATTATCATTATTATTATTATTATCTACGCATTTGATACACTTTCATATCAATGAGTTGAATTGGATTGGATTGGGTTGGAATTTTATGCCGCAGTGAAATGAAATGAAGAGAAAAAAAATCTAGAGTAGATCATCTCCATCCAGTTTTTCCTTCTTCTTATCTTCTTTCCACAGCCAAGTAAATTTATTTACTCAAGTTGTTACACATACATGATAATGATGTTGATAATAATATGTTTAATATTCAATATTGAATTATGTACAGAGTAATATCTACAATTTAAATGTTGGATATGTAAAGTTTGTAGGGTATAGCTTTTGGAGCAGTCATCAAAAGATAGAAAACATGTGTAAGTTTACAAACACGTACATGTATGTGCATGCGGATACCCATGTGTACACTGTACATTGTATGATTTTCCTGAGGCCGCTCTTCAATTAATTTAAATGTCATGTCCCGTGTTTTAAAAGGACTGACTGTTGAATCTGAATTTGAATTTGAGTTTGAATTTGGATGTATATGCAAATCAAATGAGGCACCTGGTACACAAATGCGTAAGTATGTTGATCCCAAAATGTTGAAAAATCCGAGTCACATGCGTGTGAAAGTGAAACAACACAACGGATAAAAGGTAAAAGTTAAAAGTTAAAAGTCCACTTAGCACAGTTACACATTATACATTATACATAATATAGATAAATGCGTGGTCGTGTTTTGTTTGTTTTAAATGTACATTGTACAATACCATAAAAGATAAACGTATTATTATTATTATTAGTACACGCATATAAATACACATGCTTTCCTTCTCTATCTTTTGCTCTGAGAGTGCTGATGTTATTTATTCAAAGTTATTAATAATACTGTCTTCTTTTTCCTATCCGTAATAAATATCAACTAGAGATATCAACACTTGCCTTAAATACTATTTAAATCATGTGTACCTTACAAAGTACACTGTACAATGTACAATTTATGCATAATGTGTTAATCAAGAATGATTGAATGGATTTCACCTGATGGTGATATATTTCCTACTGTCCAAGAAATTCCTTCATCGCTACATCATACAGCATATCATTGTGATGCATGAGCTTAATGACAGAATGCAAAATGCAGGATGAAGAGTCAAGAATGATGATGACTTTGTCTTGAGACTTGGGACTTGGGATGTTTAGTAGAGATGTTATCGGTTCAAAATAAATATGCACATGTGTAGGAAATACAAGAGATAGAAGATAGTACACCTTTTAAAAATACAAAATACAAAATACAAAGTATGACATTTCATTGTACAATGACTTTGTCTCTTTGTCTCTTTTTCTCTCACTTCATCATCTACATCTATCTACTATTTACTATTTACTACCTTTATCTACATAAATAATAAATAATACATACATATTTCTTATCCATAAAATCTTTTCTCATGGTTTGTTATTGTGATACTTTACTAGCATGTACATTGTACATTTACATTAACATTTATTTTATCTAGTGATAGTTATGATACTGACACTGGTACAGTATACAATATAGAGTGTAGAATAAGATTTATTGCATTGCCTATAAAATATAAAGTATAAAGTGTAAAGTATAAATGATAAAGAGCTTCAACTTCTTGTCACAATTGTAATAACATGGCTCGGCATGCTATTAATTAACCGGATACCTTATTTGGCTCACTATAAGAAAATCCTTCCATCCATCTATACATCTCTCTATTCCTCTCTCCTCTAGAGCTCTCCCGTGTTTTCTCTTCTCAGAAAATTTCTCGATTTCATTCAATCAGTGATCACTTTTTAGTGTTCACTTCTTCTTCTTCTTCTAAGTTCTGGTTCTTATTTTTCTCGACTGTGTCATCACTGTTTGATGAAATACGGTCAATTTTATTCCAGATTGCCAATATCCAAGGACCAACATGTGGTCAGTTTCTGTACAATGTACAACATACAAATGTCGCATAAATCTGTCCACTGTCAATAATAAATCGCCAATCGTCAAGTACCGATCAACTACATGCTACATGCTACATGAAGGTTTTTAATTCCTTGTTTCAAAATTTTAAATTTACTAGATACTAGCTATTTAATATTTGGCTTAATTTTAAAAATCCTCGTGCTTTCTTAATTCTTGATAATAGTTGTATGTATAAGTATTTTGTATGTTTTAACTATCCTGAAAATGTACAAGTAACTTTATTCCCTATTCCATGGTGACTACTGACCACACCTTTGTTTTTTCTCTGAGTTTACAGCTCAGCTTTTCTGCCTGAGTCCATACATATTATTATCATCATCATTATTGTACATCATCATGCTCACCGTTCAGTGTATTATATTATGCGAGAAAGGTATACTTAAAGTCAGATGTACAAAACGACGATGAACGATGAACGATTCATTAGACAAAATGTATAAAGTATACACATTTTACAGTACACATGTATGTATGACTGATGTCTACTGTAGATTGTAGATACATATGAGAAAAGTGGGGATTGATATTGGCATTGATGTTGGAGTTGGACTTGGTGTTGGTGTTGGTGTGTATGTCTTGGTAAGGAAATGCAGTTTGACTGTACACTGTACAAGATACACTATACACAAGACACAAGATACAAGCCATATACAATTCATTCGTACATATGGATGTGATGACGACCACGACGAGTTGATGTTCAAGTTAAATGCTTATGTAAACTCAATCTGTTGGTCCATTCCCTCAAAGATACTGTAGATTTGTTCCACTGATCTCCATTCATCTTTTTACTACACACTGCACACTACACACTCTCTGCTGAGCCATGTACAATGTACAATGTATGGCCTTTGAATACCAAATACCAAACACCTTTGTTTCTCTTTGCTCTCGGCCTCTCTCTTCTTTCTTTTTCTTTTTTTCTCCATACATTCAGCATTCAGTATTCAGTTTGTATGCTGATAAAATGTTAAGTGTAAAGCGTATAACTTGTACATTGTACATATTCCACGTACAACGTCCAACGCCTTTACACTACAAAATACAAAGTACAAAGTACAAACTACTCTATACTTGACACATATTATCTTAATGTGCGTAGAATAGGACAATACAAAATACTGTACACTGTACAAAGTACAAAGTACGTGTTACAGCGTACAAAGTACGTGTTACAGCGTACAAAGTACGTTGTAAATGTATAATGCATGGCACGTGTTTCACTCCACAAGTCAAGTACTTACGCTGATCAGCAGTGACCAGTGATGGAGTGGATTGGAGTTTGGAGTTGAGGAAAAAATTTACTGAACAACTTAAATCTTAAATCAGCATGAAAATCTTACATCTTGAATCTTGAATCGATATATCTAAAATCTCAACTTTTTTTTCACCCATGAACTGTGTAAAAAGTATATAGTAAATAGGAAATATCTCCAATGTCCAAGTTCATGAACAAAATATATCTATTGTATCAATAGATATCCATCATCCGTCCATCTATCAATTATCCGTACTCTGTACACTGTACACACATCACATTGTTCAAATTTTTTGATACATTTTTTTTGAGAATAGCCATCAAATATGAAACATCAACATCAAGTATAAAAATGAATCAGAACCAGATCTACTGATAGATCATAAAAGTCAGAAGACAAAAGCCATTAAAATCCTTTTAGTTTTTTCACATTAAATGTTTTAGACTTTTTACTCAATACTCAAGTCAATATTCAATATTTCCTATTATCGTCTTTAGAATCTAAATGTTAGTCTGAATCAAAAGAAACCATCTAAAACAATGCAGTGATTACTTCTGGATTCTTCATTTTTTGTGCAGTAGTGAAGTACTTTGAATAGTTTAAAATTTCAAGAGTTTTTCATTCCAAAAGATACAGATCGATGGACTTTAGATTTTAGACTTCCTCTTTGCCTAATGATCTAACAATCTAACGGTTTATTCAATACTCAATACTACTTATTGTTTCCTCAAAATTCAAAATGTGTTTATTTAGCCATTTCCAACTTCCACAAAAAAACAACTATCACCAAACTCTCATTGTCTCTTTTCTTTTCTACTAACTCATCCTTCCTCTGTTAAAAGTTAAAAGTTGAGAATGGAGAGTTTAATGAGTAATGAGACATCATTAGTGAAGCAATTATGACAGAGTAATTTATTGTTCATTCCATATCCTTAGCCATTCATTCATTCATTCATTTAAATTGGATGCAACTGCATCTGATCACGGAGAAGGAACCATTGACTTGTGAGATTAAGATTTGAAATTTGAAAGGCCTTGAAACTTGAAAGTGTTGTACATGAAATATGTATGTAGATTCTAGATTTTAGATGTTTGACAGAAAACAAAAAAATGTGTTGGATTGGATTAGACTCACTGATTAAACATCTTGATGACAAGAGAGTGAAAGAAACACATAGGGAGAGAAATGGTGCTTCATTGAATTTGAATACAATATTTGATAGGACGGGTGCATAACTACAAAATGTATGTATACTTTTATCTTTCTATCTCTTTTACAACTATACAACTATACGTGTATGTTGTATGTATGGTGATTGAATTGTAAAAAGTAGCTTTTGAATTTCGAATTTTGAATTTGGGATGGGAGACATAATAATATTGATGGTTGATGGATTGAAAATATGCATCAACATGAACTGAATTAGACATGAACGTGATGTATGTAATGTATGTATAATATGTAATGTGTAAGCTTGTGTGGAATTTATGTATGTACGGTGAAAGGTGTATATGTATACTAGACAAATGAACAAGCTCCATCCAACATCCAACACAATACAAAATAATACAATTCAATTATTATTATAATAAATGACGAATGATGAGTGAATGAAGATTGTTAGTCGAACATTGAGAATTGAACACTGGGTATTGAAAAGCTTCACCCAAGTATGTGTACACCTATTTACTATTTACATGGAAGCCTGTTAATTTTATATACATGGAAAAGACTAATAAGAAAAAAAAATATGAGGATGAAGAAGTGGAAAGTAAATCTCACCGTCTTTTCTTATTTTCTGTAGTCTGTACGATGTAGTAGCCTACTTTTATCATTTAATAAAAGTTAATCAAAGGCCGTGTGTAAGTTAATGTAATGATTATCACTTAAGTACGTCTTCCACCCATCTACTGTATGCTGACTCTTCCGCTGTAATAGAAATATAAATACTCTGTAAGGCTTGCCAAGACATGAACATAGCACGACTGAAAATACTGTAGACTGATGACTGACTTGTGTGAGTGAGTGAGTGACTGATGATGAGAGAGTATGTTATGAAAATATAAAATATGGAAAGAGTTTTATACAACGACCACTGACCGATCTATTAATTTATTATTATTATTACCTATGTACACTTGATAATTTATTTCCCACTGCCCACGATACATTGTACAAGGCACAAGAAACATGTGCACATACTGGCATTTAACTTTGTATCATTATTTTATACAGATATACATATACACAGATTTAAAGGCCGTTCTCAACTCGACTCTAGTCGACTGGGCTCGGTCTCCTCTCTCTTGTATTCTTTTTACCTTTTCACGCTACGCTACAAACTACAAAGTATCATCTTCATCCTCAGTGAAAATCAAAATCAAATGAAAGGTATAATTAGTAAATACACGCTTCATGATGTCTACAGTTTACAGTCTACAGTCTACAGCTATGAAACGTGCTTTATAAGTATATTACGTCTACATACATTTACATTTTACATGTACATCACAACAAACAACAAACTCATACATAAATACATACAGAGACGTTCAACATTCATGTAGATGTTGATGTGTGCCAAATTCTATTTTGCCTTCCCTGTGTAAATTAGGGAAAACGCAAGACTCCATCCAGTGTTTTCTTCCTCTTTTCTGTTCTCTATTCTCTACTGTCTCTTCCTCTCTTTCTCTTGAAACATCATTATCATTATTCTGATGCACCATATTCACACCACACCATACCACGGCAAACAAATGCATGCAAAATGCAAATTGTCTGTACAGTGCACGTTGCACATTGATAAATTACCCACATCCACATCTACATCTACATCCCACATGCATATGATAAGTTGAAACATACACATCAATAACAAGAACAATCAAGTATCAAGTATCAAGTGTACTACATGAAAGCAGACTTTAGTACAGATAGAAGTGGTGCTGGTTACTGGTGCTCTGCTTTATTTTCCCAATTCCCAATATTAGAAAATAAGACGTTCTCTTTATTCATCTTAATTCTTAATATGAGTGTGTGTATTTGTATGTAAAATTTATAAGAGTTTGAGTGCA
This sequence comes from Sminthurinus signatus, assembly GCA_019776565.1. NCBI lineage: Eukaryota > Metazoa > Arthropoda > Collembola > Symphypleona > Katiannidae > Sminthurinus > Sminthurinus signatus. Next base: position 31,938 of record JABASP010000281.1, read on the forward strand.
TGTGCATTGTGCATGTTTTTGTATGTTGTATTTTGTACTCTACATTTATAAGTATAAAGTAAAAATTATAGCCTCCCTTCCTCGTCCATATCATGAGCATTCGTGTATTATTACTTGGGGGGAATTATTAGGTTTTTAATTCAAGTAATAACCAGTGTAATACCTTACACCTTGTTACATGCACGCACACGATGAAGGATCAGGTCAGGTCAATTTCAATACCAAGACGAACAACTACACAACAACAACAATAATAACAATAATAACAAAAGAGCATCACACCACGAGTTCACACAAAAAATAAAAAATGCACACAACACACAACGTAGAATGTACAATGTACAAGTAAAAGTTTCCATTTCAAACAAAATAAGTAATAGGAATGCACATATGTGTATAAAAAATATTTGTACTATGTAAAAAGTGTAAAGTATAAAGTATAAAATAGAGTCATAATGATCAAGATATGCACCAAATTTTGATAATATCAGGAAGTATAAATAACTTTCAAGATAATAATAATAATATTACCGAGTAAGAGCTAGCAAGTCTAGATTCTAGATTCTAAAGCTTAGAAAAAAATACAGGAGGCGGATGTAAGCCTCACAGAGTTTTTAAGGGTGAAAAATTTCGGATTATGATTATAATCACTCTGCTACTATCCACTACTATCTAGTACACACAGTACAAAGTATACACACGTTCTACTATTATTACTTTGATTATTCTATATTTTATATTTAATGCCTGTGGTATGAGATATGAGTCCGCATAAACTGAGGTAACTTTAATCGTAAGTATAATGTATAATGCGTAGAACCTTGACACTGAAATGTACCACTGGTAGTTTGTAGACTATGGATTTTCAAAACTACCGGACGCAGTAGTAAAGAATTCTGTTCCATAAACCACGAAACTCCTTCTCCATTTCCACGTTCAGAGGGTGAATAATAATAATAAATTGGGGATGAACGATGAACAAGGAAGGAATAAAAAGTATCTAGGCCATTTTTATCATTTCTCATTTCTCATCCCACATCCCATACAGATATTCCGTGCACTGCGCACCGTGCTCAAAACTTGGACAAAAAACATCAAGGTGCAAGAAGGATGAAGAACATTTACTTTTTACTTGCATGCACTCTTCCCTCTTATAACATAAAACTTAGAAGTAGGGAAATATGTGTAAAGCTTATTTATTAGTATCAATCACTTTTTTAAATGCACTGGCATGCACTTGATGCATGTTTGATGCATTCTTGCATCCCTCTCGACTCTCGGCTCTCCACATTTGCTTCCTCGATTCTTGGCTCTTGGTTTTTGGTACTTTTGATTCGTCTCAGTTTTCGTGAGGAGAGGTTCAATTTAGAATTGTTGACTACAGAAAACTCCTACAAAATTAGATGAAGGGCGACGTAGCCCTAAATCTTAAGGAACAATAGTGTGGAGTGTAGAATGTATTTTTAATTTTGAATATTGAAGTAGCCGACAAACTGTTGACTGTTGGAAATGGCTCCTAAACCTCAATAATTTGAATTTGAATTTTCAAATTTCCAAAGGCAACATGATATTATTCCTCATGAATTTTCTCCCTTATTCAGTATGCAGTATTCAGTATCATGTTATGATATGTAAAATGCATGTAAATTTAAAGTACACATAATATCCATGCACCCTCATCATCAACCACCAGTGAAAAATGTGAGGGGTGAAAATAACAAAATAAAGCATGTTGTGGAATCTAATTCCATCTACAATATTTCATACTTCATATACATGAAAAATTTGAAGGAAATCCAGTACACTAAAGTAAGTACCTCCTAAAATATTGAAGTATTGAAATGTGAGATGTGTAACCGGGATTGATTCCTTACTCCATGCACAAACATGTTCATTGTACATTGTACATTTTTGGACGTGTGTAATGTGTAAGTGAAGACGCGTGAAATAAAATCAATGAATAGAATCAAGGGAAAAGGGAAACGGCTCTCAAAGAAAAAATAACATTCTTCATTCTTCATCTTCACATTACCATAGAACATAGACCATAGCACAGAAAGAAGGGAGAGGGAGAAAAGACAAGGAGATCGTCTATCGCGTGTGAGACGTGAGAAGATGGAATTGTTGGATGTCAAATATCCGTGTACCGTGTACATTTCTGTGTTTCTGTGTACTTATTATAAGTAAAGAATGTGATGGTTTTTACTATGCCATACCTATGATATTTCAATGTTGATGTTGTGTGGTATGGTGTGTATTGTATGATGTCGGTTCATGCTCATGTTCATGCTGCTCGTCATGTTTCAAGATTCAAGAATATTAGTTTCATTGGGAAATTATTTAGGATATAGTTCCTTGTCATGCCATTTCCATTTTACATTTTCCATAGCATTGAATTACAATCACAGTTTCAATGCAGTCCGTATCAAAGTGCATGCTATCCCAATACTACTTCATGTATATAGTTTATACCACCCACAGCAGCAACAATACAAACACACACGGCTCACGGCTCACCCACAGTCACTCAGTCATCAGGAGTAGGGAGTTGGAAGAGTTGGAAATTGGGAGATCTACCAAGAATTAAAGGAGTAAAAGAGTAACGACTAACGAAGTGAAACAAGATCATAAAAAATAGGAAATCGGCTCGACTCAACTCTGTAGATTTTTCTAGGTGAGAAAGAAAAGAAAGAAAAAGAGAAAGAAAGAAACTGATGAGAAATGAGGAATGGAGACATGGAGAGGAATAAATGGTAGACATTAAAAGCAACATGTATCTTGTATCTTGTATGTGATTGCACTTCTTTCTGTGATCTGTGATATGTCGTTATTATAATTCATCTGGTAGCTTGTAAAGAGTAAAGAGTAGAGATATTCACTCACTGAATATGATACTTGACTCTCTAATACTATAATAATATAATATTCTCATCTACTATTTTTCTATGTGAATACCTCAACTCTCAAGTCTCAAATCTCAAGTATCACCATTAACCATTACATTTCTACTACAATTACTAATGTTGATTATGTGAGGAGACCAATATTTGTACTTTTACAAGTTTTTTTCTTCCTTCACATATTTATCATTCAGCAGTCAACAGTCCACAGTTTGGTGTTTGGTGCAGCAGTTGTTGTTGAAGAGATGGATAGATATGCTTTTGTAGACAGACAGACAATTTCAAGTCTCTAGGTTCTGGGTGAAGCTCTTGCTTATTGAATACGCAAATATACGAGTACAAGTTGTAGATATCTAATATTTAATATCTACATTGAGCATTGAGCGTTGAACATTGAACATATGGCAGAAAGAATGTAGAATGTGAACAATGAATGAAAATGCAGTCGCATCTCACTCGTACATTCGTACATGTTTGTATTTGGTTTGGAGTTTTGAGTTTTGATTGAAATTTGAAGATTGAGTCCCTGTACTTTGTACTTGAACATGAAAAGTGCAGTATAAGACAGTTGCACATATTGATTTTATATTGCATACTTCCATCTTTACTTGTGGAATTTATAGGTTTTATGTTTTACGTACATATGAAATATTGTGTATTGTGTGCACCTGAAATCAGTCGGCAGTCATTCATCTTCTGTCTTGTGTACATCTCAAATCTCATATCTTATACCATCTTGGATCTTGACTCATCAAGATCCATAGTAAAGTAACTGCATATTACAGAAGGAAGAGTAGAGAAAACATGTTTATGTGCAAATCTTTGAAATTTGTAATAATAATAATAATAATATTTTCTTGTCCTAACGAGAACACATGTTACTAGCCTTGCTAGTTTTCTAATAAAACCAGTATAAAAACTATATAAATATGAATATGAATACAAAAACTAAAATGTAAATCCATGAAAAGTAAAGAGCAAACTCTCTTTTGCTCAATCTTTATTCTTGAGTTTTAAATTTTAAAGCTTCTTATACTTTGTAATTGGTAATTTAAAAGTCAAAAGTGCAGTAGAATAATAAAGTGTTGGGTTTTCAGCTGTATTTATAGATTTTTTAAAGTCTGTGATGGTTCTGTTGATGTCTATAGTAGATATCTATGATCTAGTACAGATCACAGATTTTGATGTCTTTTTACTTTTTACTCATCCCAGCTCCATTTTTCTCTAGCTTAATAATTACCTTAATAAATTTGGATGACAAGGAGTTTTCATTAATTCTTTTATGACTTGATGACACCCTCAAAGAAAAAAGTGGTTTAGTCTTATAACACGAAACCAAAATCAATCGACAAGTTTATAGTGCAAAAAGATAAAAGATGCTACCAATTTCCATTGTTTATTATTTATTGTTTATTGGGCATAAATTCTGAAGCACAGGAACAAAAAACTTACTTTCTGTGTACACTGTTTATCATAGTAATAAATGTGTTTGTACAATTATGTTTCCTTCTCCTTGTTCTTCGTTAATGATCAAAAATCAAAAATCAAAGCTATAAAACTCTCTGTTTTAAAATTCATGTCATTTCATTTTGAGCACAACTCTTTCATTTTACATTTTTGCATCTGAATTTCTTTCCTCAACAATTCTTCACATTTTCAGTTCTTACAACTTACAACGCAAAAATGAAGACTTTTCAACGACTTTTTTGGCTCTTTGAAAAAATTTAAAATATTTGAAATTCATCATATAAAAGTATCATTGAATATTATTTTGTATCTAAATTTGGTGGTTTTTGGCCACACGTTGTCAATGCAAAATAAACAAATAAAAAATACAATAAGAAGAGGCTGACGTTTTCACTTGAGTAATTGATCACTGCATTAGGTAAGCAGTAACAAAGTTTCACCACATTTTTTTATTTTTACAAACAGACGACAGACAAATTTGATTTAACCAATGAACCAATGATTCACAAAAGGACACAATGATCAATTCAAAAAATCCATGCACCTACATAATATTACATATGTGACTGCAAAAAAAAGTAAAATAAACAATTTCAAACAAGACACACAAGTGCAACCAATAACACACCACAAGCTTTCGCCTTCTATTCAATTTGAGCATAATTGAAATCTCAATCTTGATAATCAGCAGCCAACAGCCAACCATTTGACTTTATAAGTATAAGTATGTGTGAGAGAGGAAAAGTATGGAGTATGGAATTGGAAATGGAAGGAGTTTTGACTATGGACTATGGACACAAATGGTCATGATAATAAAACAGAAAACAGAATGATGTAGAAAGCTGTAAGAAAAACAGGGAAAAGATCACGATGAAACACGAATAATTATACATCTACAAACTACAAACTACTCATACAATTCCAAACTCCCAACTCACAGTTAGAACTACGAACTACGGACAATGTATTTTTATTTATTTATTTTATTCATTTACTCTGTGTATTATTTGTCTAGTATTTAGTATTTAGAAATCATCATGCATCATGCAACATGTAAAATATAAAATGTGCAACATAATAAATGAATACATCAGGAATCCGTGTAAAGCGTAAATAGTAAATAGTAAACACAAAACACAAAACACTGAACAGTGAACAGCCTTATTTATTTATGCAAAATGACAATTATCACGAGAAACTATGCACTATATTTATGCACATGACAATTCTAAAGAGGATTACCTCAATATTTGTAATTTTTGGTATAAAGTTTTTGATAAAAGAAAATAACAAACCTCGTTTGATATAAGATGCATGCCATATTTACTTGATATAATATTTAAACAACACTTACTAGATTTAATATATAAACCAAACTTCCTGGATATAATATAAACCAAACTGACTTGACATAATATAAGCCAAACTTACTTGGTACAATATAAACCAAACTTACTTGCTATAATATAAGCGAAACCTACTTTTACTATGATATATGATATAACATATTGACTATATTTACTATAACTCTTATTTTTATTTTTTTTTTCCATGCCAATTAAGGGTCTGACCTGACCTAATCTTTTGTTTGTATCTACAAGATTGTCTTAAAAAACAATCCCTTTTACTGCTGTAATGTTGTGAATCTATGTTGTAAAGGCTGACGCCACATCGACAACTGAATAAATCAATTATAATTATTTATGCACATGCATCAGCAGGAGAGAACAAATTAGAGTCTGTTTAATATAATAATTTAACTCTTGATTCTTGATGTTTGATGTGGTGTGGCGTTTTCTTGATTACTGATTACTCTTTACTGATTACAGTCCCTTGTCTGTATTTTGTATTTTGTACTTTTTACTTTATACTTTGTACTTTACATGTACTTGTCACTTGTCAGTATTCAGCACGTTATTTCCATCAACGACCAGAAAAATAACAGAAACAATAAAGCTTGTTGCCTTTCTGGCTTCTGACTTGTGACTTTATAATTCTTTTTGTCGTTTCCTTTCTTCCTTTTTACTTTTTTTACACATATTTATCAAGTCAACATGTGAACTGTGAATTGTGAGTCTTTTGATGATTAGATGCTTCATGCGTTTCGCGTCTCTGCATTCATTATTTTAATTCAATTTATTATTGATGATTGTACATTGTACATTGTAAATTGTACACACATGAAAAATCCATGTTGTGACACATCACACGAGTAGGAAATCTTTTGAGATTTCTTCTTAAGTTTCTTTTCCCTCTTTTTATTGATAATGAATGATGTAGGACGTAGGATATGTAGAATGGAGAAGGGAGATAAAAAAATGTAAAGAATGAGACAATATTGTCAATTGTCAAGTACTCGCAAGTTGCAGGCTGCAAGGTGAAGTGCAATGCATCAAGCACCAAGCATCAAGAATCAAGTGACCAACAAGTTTTTGTCTTTTGTCAAAGAGGACAAGGTGCAAAAGAGAAACACGAGGGTTATTATTCCCATTACAATTATGAACAGTGTGGAAATTCTTCTATTCTATTCTTTTATATGTAAATACATATACATATTTTATGTTGTATTGCATCTTGCATCTTGCTTCTTGTAGTGGACAAACGTTTAGACCTTTGATATTTGAGATTTGAGTGTGGAGTGTTGACACATGGAGGTTTTTATATCAGAACATCGAGTTGAATTGAATTGACTTGATAAAATCGCATCATGACAAACGAAAGTTTGGCATTTTTTCATGTTTTACATTGTCAACAGTCAAAGACGAAATCAGTGATAACTGATAGTGAAGAAAAGTGAAGAGTGGACATTGGACACATGTATTATAAATTTATAAATTATAAATTATAATAAACATGTAAAAAGATCAAATGCCAAAAAACAAAAAACAAACTCATCATTCTGATCGTATTCTCACACCTCTTACCATTTCATATTCCACTTGAGTTGTAAAATCCAAATCCAAGGTGTAGTATAAATAATATGAATAAAGCTATTAATGATTAGTAAAAATTGTGTAAGAGCAAGTGCTAAAAACTAAAATAAAATTCTTTGTCTAATATGTTTTTAAGTATAGAGCTTAAAATATAGAGTGTAGGTTTCAGAGTATTGAGCATTGAGTGGAATAATCTAAGATGTAAAATGTTAAATGTAAAGTATAAAAGAAGGATTAGGAATAAGGCTTTTGTCTTTTGTCTACTAATTGCTAAAACAGCCTTGATGTATGCGAATTTCTAATTTAGGATTCTTTTGCTCATTTAATATATGCATCTGTGGCAAAGTCTTTTAGTTCAAAGATTCTTCTTCTTCTTCTTCAGTTTTTAACTTGAATCTTGAGTCTTGAATCCTGATTCTAAATCTGATGTCCTCTCGCCCTTTTGTTTTTTTTGTCCTCTCTTTCTTCTCCTTCTGTCTGTTGTCTGTTGTCTCTTTCAATTTGAATATGGTACTCAGATTTCTGATTTCTGTCATTCTTCTTTTTCCTTCTAAATAAGGTTCCACTCAAACCTCATAACTCACAACTAACCACACAACTTGAATAACTACTTGAATCTTGAATCCTGAATTGAACTATAAATGAAAAACTGCCCAAGCAAAAAAAAGGACAGATTGCAATTTTTTGCAATGAAAAAAAAAACAGGATGAGTGTACAAAATACGAAATACAAAGGTGTAAAGTACAAGGTACAAGGAGCATAAATTTACATATGTGTGCTCTAAAAATGTAAAAGTCATACCTAAAATTGCAAGTGATTTGTTCCTACACATTACACGTAAACATTGCAATTTTCCCACAATCACAATTTGCAATCGGACATTACATTTTACTTTGGAATTTAGAATGAGCTCTAAAAAGTTATTACGAGGGCTTTTTTAGTGAAAATAATGCATTGTTTTTTAGCACTTATATATGTATGCATGTTGTATAAAGGTATTGTGTCATTTCTTTACCATATATTTTACTAAAGATTAAGAAAAATATTATTATCAAATATCAAATGGATCTTCATTCAGCAGTCACTTTTAAGTTTCAAGTGTCAAAGGTTCCAATAGATAAAAAATAAAAATGTACGATATTCATTATCCATTACCCATAATTTTTACCTTTTTACCTTTTAGTGTTTACAATTTACACTTTACACTCAAGTATTTATGTGGTCTCTAATGATGCCTGAGAACTTTAATTTTGGTTTTAATGGATAATAAGAATTTTTATTTGGCTATTTAAACTCCCAACACTCACTCAACTTTCAGTTTCATTTAGTCATTTAGTCATTTTATTTTTTATGTACTGGACTTTGATTGTTGATCTGTTTTCTGTTTGTGGTCTCATGTCTAATCTCCTAATACTTGTGAAAAGAAGTAAGGAGTGAATCTCAAAATATATATTCATGTATTCATGTGTACACTGTACACTTATGTATTCAAAAAAATAGACTTGAGAACTTGAGACCTTATTTTGTACGAGACAAAAAACGGCATTGGATTTTATGCAGAATTTATTAGACTTCAAGATTCCACTAATAGACCACAGAAATTTGGATAATGACATCATTATCACATTTCATAGAAATGTGAAATCCTCAGCCACATTTTTATTTTTCATGTAAACTGGACTAAAGAATGATTGAGAAAAGGAATAATTGAGATTTGAGATTCATGCGTTAAGAATCAAGTAAATGAAAAATTGGTAAAATTTTCAAGGTCTGCCTTCTGTATGAATTTTCAAGACAGATTCAGAATTCAGAGCCTTCACAATAATGATTCACAGTATTTAGTATTTGATATTCGGTATTCAAAATTGACAATAAACTTGAACAGAAAAGAAAAGAAAGAAAGATGCATTTCAAACTTGACTACAGATAAAATAAATTTAATAGGTCCCAATTTTGCTCTCGTTATACCACTGTAAAATGTAAAAAGTAAAATGTAAACGGCCACCTTTCTTTTCTTCTTTGTTCTCTGTATGAAAAATGAGAGTAAAGTGGTGCAAAATGATTGTCAAATTACATTTTTCTATTGATATTTTTCTCCTCATCTCGTCTTCTTGTCCTTACTCATGCAATATGCAACATACAAATCTTACATCTAACTTTTGCAGTCTGCATACTGCATAAATTTTATGTTTCTAAAGGCCATCTTTCTCTTCTATATTTTTTTGTCAAATTGAACATTGAAAAGTGAGAATTGATGCAGAATGTTAAATGTAAAATGTAAAACGGACAATGCCACAGTGTACAAAGTTCTTTCTGTTTCTTCTATGTACTTGTCATTATTATTATTATTATTGTTGTTATTAGGTCAATACGTGTTTATTGTTTATACATTATACAGTTTGGAAATTTACTTCTATGGACGTTTTTTTCTTCTTTTCCTTTCGCCTCGTAACATGTAGACTGTAGATTGTAGATGTACTAGTTTACAGTTGTCTGTTTTATATACTCTAGACTCTAGACTACCCATGTAAATATGAATTGGATTGAAATGAAATAAGATGTTGTCATTTGTCGTTGTTTCTTCCTGCACTTCATTTTCATCCTATACTTTTGATACTTGTTAAGACCACTTGTGTACATAGTACATAAGTATGGAGATATTGTCCATATGGCGTGGATGATATTCACAATTTACAACTCGGACTAAAATTCACTCCTTGTCTGGCTTAACTCAACTAAACTCGATTCAACCTACACACTACACACAGCACACAGCGTAATACAACGCACGTAGATGATATTACACACTTCTTTTCATTTTAGATGTATTATGTATTCTCTGGGAGAGATGAGACGGGCTCATGAATTAAGGTAGAGCAGGCAGTTTTACAACAGGTGAACGGTGTCTCGTATCTCGTATCTAGTCTGTAGTGTGTAGTTTGTATTGTCTAATGCCCAAAAAAGTTGACATAAGCAAGGAAGGAGAAACAACCCAGTAACCTCAAGAAAAACAACAAAGCAACAAAGCACCTTCCAAATGTCCAAATGTCTCTGTAAACATTTCCTTCTTTTCCCATTTTCCGTTTCTCCATACTCAATACTCAACATTCAGTATTCAAATAAAGGAATAAAATACACATATAAACACAAATACAAATACAAGAACAAATCCAAAAATGTAAATGTAAATGCAACTATACAAATATAGGTATATCTACTAAAATAAAAGTATTACAAACAAATACAAGTAGAGACAAGTTGAGACAAGTGACAAAAGGAAAAAGGTATACATTATACATCACAATGTAAAATACACAATAGTTCCTGTGCCATGTCTACAGTCTTCAGTCTTCAGTCTAGTCTCGAGTCTACATTATACCGTTTAAAGTATTCACAGTGGGAAAAAGAAACGACAATGACTTATTATTATTACTCTTGTGTCTTATGTCAAAAAGGTAAAGCATTATTAATCGTAGATACCTGCGTTCACAATACAAAATACACCATACACACTAAACACGCATTCAAGATTCAAGAACAATGAACTTTTATAAAGTACCCATGGAACCTTCTGTTGTACGTTTGTAGGTAACCGTTGCCCACTAAAGACTACACAGCGCACACTGTACGCATTATATAAATACGGAGGCCGATAGAAGATAGATTATTGATTTTTTGGTTGTATTGTAGTTTGTATATTTTGTATGTACAGGTGACCACGATGACGGAAAGTGAATGGCTAGTACAAGTATTTAAATAAATAGACGGTGCTTAAATTCATAAAAACCTGGAATATGGAAAGTTACTAAAATCCCTTGGGCAGGACGGATTATTAAAATTAAAAATTGTCGGGAGTCGGAATGTTTACAATTTACAATGGATTTAAAGGTGGACTATAATAAAAAAGCTCATACTAAAAGCTTTGGTGAACAAAATGTCAAAAATGTTCACTAGGACACAAGCCAAAAGTATTTATGTAAAGAATGTACAATGAGAATGAAAATTGATCAGAGGATTAAAAATTAAACATATCAAGTCTCAAAGTGTTAATGCTCAAAAATGAAAAGTATGTTTGATGTTTGATGTTTGATCTTTTATCGGTTAAAAAGTTCAAGGAGCACAAACATATAAAGTTCAAATTCAAATGCATTGAGAATTGAGAATGAAGAATGAGGAGAAACCTTGCCCTCTGTACAGTTACAGTTTTTCTGCAATAAATAAACAAATAAATGAATGAAGGAATGAATGCACTCTGTGAACCGTGTGCTCTCATAGCTCATAGTATTGATAATTGATACTTGTTTAGTGCTTTGAGGGAAATTGTCTGGATTTTTCCTAGTTGATGATTGCTTATTAAAACATGAAAAATGTAACAATTATCCTACAAACTCAAATCTCAAAAGTACACCTTATATAGTAAAAAGTCATCAGAATATCTATGTAAATGTTATATGTACATATGCACTTATTTTCCCTCACCTCAAGACTCAAGACTCAAGATTATGAGCTGCAAGGCATGTGCATATGCATTTGCCTGTACTTTATACATACATCATAGATTATACAGATACAGCCATAATCATATAAAATACATTACGCACATAATAAAAAACATTAATACCTAATATGAGAAAAAAATGAACTAGTCCAAAGTACATAATACATGTACACTTCCTTTTTCATACTCTTTCCATTTTCCATTTTCTATAATATAATAAGGAGTAAGTAGTAAAAGTAGTACGTACAAACTGCTACAGTTTTCTAAATACTCACTACTCATTTATCTCCTGTTTAAAAGTTTAATGCCTACGAGTCATTTTTATAGCAAAAGGAAGGAAAAAGGAAAACAGAATACAGAATGGATGTGTTGTGTACAAAAGTGAACAAACTCATCATCAACATCAACATCTTGATTCTTGAGACTTGAGTCTTTCAATTCTTCAATTTATAAAAGTATATCAAATCAATATGAAGCATAAGCCGTCGTAATCATAATAGATACATAATGCGGATTTACGCTCGAGAGAAATCTCATTCCACTTGTACTTTTTATCAAACCTTTTAATTATTTCACCATTGTACATTTTGTATTGTACATGGATTTGTATTTGCTATTTACCAAGTATTTTGTGATAACTTGAAGAAAAGGAGATTCGTGGCAAAAAGATTCATCAGGCCTCATGTATTCTTAATTGTTACTCGCATGTACAATGTACATTGTACATTTTGTAAACCATTTGAACTAATTTTAGCTGTACGCCGTATTGTTATCGGAAATTGAAATTTGATGTATAAAGTGTGAATCATATAACATGGATATTGGATGTGGGATACAAAAATATTTTCTAACTATGATACAAAAAGCACAAAAAAATAATGGAAAAAGATTCTTTTTTTTTGCTTACCTTCAAGAGAGAAATTTCCATGTTATACCATTTATATCCATTTGATTAACTTGATTTGATCCAATTCTAGTCCATGTAAAAATTGTACTCTTAAAACTTTTACTCAATGAGTACTCAATATTTTTTATCACTTTGTTGTTGTTGTTGTTGTTCACTCACAAAAAGGTTTATAATTCACATGAGAATCCAGAATTGAAAATCCAAAATCCAAAAGAATCCAGTAGTTTTAAATAAATAAATAATCTTGAATTATTTTCACTTTAATGAAGACACCAAGATAAATTACTTCAGTTCAGTTCAGTTCAGTCCAAAATCCAACAGAACAAAAATGGTCCACTTACATTTAAAACACAAAAACTGGAATGACACAGAAACTGACACAAAAAAATTGACAAGTAATAATTGACAACAAAGTCAAAAATACAAAAATCATGAAATGCAGGATTTTCAAAAAGTCGAAAAACACTTTTGTTTTAATTTTCTTGAACGGCCGGCACGTATTATTTTTTCACTTCCTGTATAAACTAAAGCACACTTTTTCCAATGTCCAATGTCTAATGAACCAAAGTACTTTTTACACTTGTGTTTGTGTCACTTTTAAAACTTGACTTAATTTAATTAATTAAATTAATTAAACCAGAAAGTCCTTGCGTTGATAATGGATAATGGATTTTAAATATAAAACATACAATATATATGTAAGTACTGGTAAATAAATAAATGGAATGCACATTCACTCGTGGATTTTCTCTACAGAGCGTAGAAAAAAGCAGAGTGAAGTCTCTCTATCTGTCTGTCTCTCTTCTCTCGTCTCTCTTCATGGGGGAGTTTAGTTTGCCGTGGTTGTTGCTGTTGATGGTGATGTTATTGTTGAGACGAGTTCTCATTTTTCTTCATATTCTCTAGTGTGTAGTGTGTAGTTGTTGTAATGGGTACATGTACAATGTATACCTAGATTTACGATAGACATTACTCATACACAGTATATAGTATATATTATATAGTTTGTAGTTTGTAGCCCATATGCCATACACCAGAGACGATAGACGATACACGATGAATTTGCATGTGCTTGAGGTGTTAGTGGACTGGGACTGGGACTGGGGAGTGCAATATTTTGATGGGAAGGAATCCCGTTATGCCCATATATCGAATTCGAATAGAATCAAACAAGACCAAGATGAAGACGAGTACGAATACAAGACGAGCAAATGGGACCAAATGTGCTCATGTATGTATTCAAGTGTAATGTCTAAAGTACAAGATATACTATATAGCTTACTGTCTATACATATAAATTTATTTCACATACAAACTTTAGCTTTAACTTTATGCTTTATACTGTGCAGAGGATATGTATTTAATACTTTACATGAGAAAGAGAGTGAAAAACACGGCAGAGGTAAACTCACTCATTCTCTTACTTAGTATAAGTTAGTTAGTTAAGTCTGAGAAACAGAAACAGAAACAGCAAGAGAAACAGGATATTCTACTCGGCTCTCAACTCTCAACTCTAAACTTGAGAATCAACAACTCCAATACCATTTGTACAATATACAAGATATATGTTTCCTATACTTTATTCTTCAATGCAGTTTTCTTCGTACTTTGCCAGTCGTCTAATTCATGTACTTCTTCTCATGTTATATTCTATGTTACATTCTATGGCAGCCAGAGGGATGAAACACCTTCCTTCCAACTTCCAACTACTAACTCTTTGTATGCATATACATTGTACATTGTACATACTGTACAAACACATTTAATATAATACATTGTTCATTGTGCATCCTTTTGAATTTGAGCCCCTAACAAGCAATCTTTCTCTCTCTCTTTCTTTCTCTAGTTCTGGTTCTGCTACTCTCAGTCTACCCCAATTACATACATACAAAATACACCATACACTGTTTCACGTACACAGTACACAGTATGTAATTATGTGTATGGTGTACGACGTACTTACTGTACTTATTGTAGAATAGTCATGTATTTATATTATAAGACAAAACTTTACTCTTTACTCTACTCTTTGTATTTTGTATTGCTTACCTGCTGCTGTCTCCTGTCATTTCCCTATGTAATATATAAATAATATGTATAAATATGCGTATTCCCATGCACATAACTGATTCTATGATTCTATGCATCTACAATCATCAGCATTATCATTAATATTATTTCTGTACGTTAGACATTAGACACTATAGATACTAGAGACTAGAAGAGGAAGCATTATAATAATGAACCTTATGCAGGTACAACGTACAATGTTCTTTTGCACACCTTTCAATCCCATCAGTTTCAAGTTCCCATCATCCACAAAAAATATAATAATATCAGGTACGATAAAAAATAAGAGAAGAGAGTTAAACACGAGGTAACTAGTTCAGCTGTTATCCTGTCTCTGTCTCTCATTACGACGGACTATATACGTCTTCTTGGTAGTTTTTCAGTGGGTAGTGAGCACAGTGTGTTCTCCGTCCATGTACACTGTGCCCTTTGGAGGTTGGAGGTAACTGGAGGAACTCACAGTTACGTCAAACTATGGACTACTGTATGATGCTTTGTGTTTGATGTATGACGTATGGTGTATGGAATGGGCAGTCGGACTCACATGTCTACAAGAAGTGTAAGAAGTAGCAACTTCTTTTATAAATAAGAATAAATTAACCGATATTTCCCGATTTGTACAAGGTACAATGTACAATATAAAGAAGTATACTCTTTTAGAAACATGAAGTATTTATGTATGAAAGCATGACTTGGCGAATTTGTACGTTGTCTTTTCTTTTTATATAAATTGATCTATATCTATGGAGAACAGAGAATAACATTTGGGCTGAAGACTGACGACTGTAATAGAGTTCAATAAGAAAATATTATATTTTAACATGTGAGCTTGAAGCTTGATACATACAGTATTAAATGCGTCACAAGGTACGTTGTTGATGTACCTTGTACTAATTTCACCTTTTCTTCATTCATCAGAAACAGAATGTTAAAAAGATATCATTGTTTGCATAATATCGGCATGTGGCATGTGAAGAATCCATCCAGCGTCTAGAGTCTAGAGTCTAGAGGCAATGATGAGTACTCGTAGTAGAACAGTGAACAGAGAACAGTGAAGCCATACATAACACATATGAAATGAAGGAGAAAACTATAACGACCGAAAAATTGAGGGTTTTTTTTACTCCGTACTAGATATGTACATAAATACTAAGTACACATGCATAAATAGTAAATAGTCCATTGTCCCTTGTAATCGTACATGATGAAATACGGTATTTATTTATTTACATTTTACATCCATAAAGACAGCACATTATATTATGTACCATGTACATTGTACATTGTACAGAAATTGCAGCGTACCTTTAAATAGGAAGTTGGAAAAAGGAGATAACAGCTGGAAGTCCACGCAGACAAGTAAATATTGAAAGTGTAGTTGTAAGAAAGTAAAATTGAGATGATTATTATTACAATCCTACGATTCTTCATTCTGTTCTGCATTTTTGACTGGGCTTGAACTGACAGTATTATGTAAATATATGTTCATTTTCATACTTGATACTTGAGGAACGGAATCTACATGGAAAATAGAAAATAGAAAACATGAGGTTGCAAAAATGTACCTACTTTCCTCACTTTCTCATATGAGTATTGGAAATTGGAAATATCAGTAGATTCAAGAACAGAAGTATAATGACTCATTTGTCATTTCTGTTACTTTGACTTTATCTATCCACCGTTTTAGATTCTAGAGGAATTCACTTTTACTCATATGCTACACAGCATAAAACATTGGAAATTGAAGCTATCGAGGATATCGATAGAGGATGAGTACTGTTGTGATGTTGACATTTTCTAATTAGCTACCATTTTTCATCTAACATTGAATATGGAATATGGAATATCGAATGAGGCCAACTGCGTCCCTCAATGATTTAATTTATTACTGTTTCTCTAATTACACCCAATACGTCCATAACACGTACATAACGTGTTACATGTACAAACACATAGTGTAAATAATAAATAACAATATTCATATAACTGGGCTGTCGTTCCAATAGGCAGAAGCCTACCTCAATGTAACATTTTAATTACTAAAATAGACAAGTTTAGAAAAAGGATAATTTACAGCAACTTCCCCTGGCTTCTGCATATGGAATATGGAAAATGGAAGTTGGTAGTTAGAAGTAGAGTGGAGCACTAATTGCTACAATTATAAATCAATATTATGAAGCTGAAAGTTCAAGTAAAAATGAAGAGGGAAAAGGCAGAGGTTTTAAATTTTGAAGGATCCAAGTTTTGAATGAGTCACTTCTTTGAGTTTCCTATTCATCCTTCTGTCCTACACACTTTTTACTTCTTACTGTTCTCAATTCCATCCCATTGTACATTTTACGCAGCATTATGCATTGTTTTGTTTTGTTTTCCTCCCGGTGGTCACGATACCTCTTGGATCTTGGATCTCGTAAGATACAATATTAAAGTATAGTATCATTCCTAAAACAAAACAAGTACCAAGTACCAAGTGCTCAACAAACTACAAAACAAAAGATACTTTGACCATTTAGCATTTAGCGACGTTAACTTATAAATTGGCATATCAAATAAAATCCACACTATCATTTCATTCTTTTAATTTTAAAAATTGACACTTTATTATTTTCCTTACAAATTTAAACAAGTCTTCATGAACCAAGAAAACAAAAGAAGATGCCTCGAAAAATTCTTTATTTATTTATTTATTGTGCTTTATACTTTATGCATGGAGAGTTTTTTATTTCTCCAAGTCTAACTTGTAGAATGTATAATACACAATCCAGTCAAATTTCAACCCTCGCATCGTACATCGGTACACAATATAGAGCAATAATAATAAACATGTATTGTATGTTCTGATTCTGATTATTATTGATAATATTGAGGTTGATTGCAGAGTGTAGAGTAGAATGATGACTGTTCTAATAACCAGCGTATGTATAAACAATAAACAGTGTACAGTGTACATGGAAAACTATTGCATATTGTGTACATATTTAGTAATGAATTGTAATTTTACAACAATCTCAATCCCAATCCCAATTCCAATCACCAGCCATTGAAACAAACAGTTTTGCATTGATGCAAAACTTGTGATTTGTGATTGAAGTTTATTGGCGTGACTTTCCAAGAGAGAAACTGTATCAGTGAATCTCATCTTTTTCATTACATGATGTAAACTGTACACTTTAATTTTATATTTTACTATCTTGTTTTACAACTCCAATAATTATCACCACTGCTAATTGAACAATGAATGAAAAAAGATTAGTCGAAATGGAGAATCGAAACACGAAGTCGTTTAATTATCATCATGGATTTTTTTAACCTAATTTAAAGCATCTTCATCAGAGAGAAGAGCAAATGTTGTCTCTTATTCGTTCTTCGTTCTTCAATTCAGAATATTACAAATTAAAATCAGAGCCATGTGGTAAATGGTAATAAAAGCATGTCATGTCAACATTATTTTTACATGATGTTTCAGTCATCATTGATACATTTGTAAGTTTTGATTTTTTTCACCAATAAAATTTAGAAATTTCCAATAGTGGTAAATGAACTGTATACTCAATAAAAAAATACAAATTGTAAAACGACTACACCATAAACGTTCTACACTGCAAGTTGCAAGCAGTCCGAACCAAGAATTATGAATATTTTTACTGTTCGTTGAATAGCTGGGAAAAGCAACGAAGACAACGAAAACAAAGGTAGAGCTACAACTCTATCTGACGTCAAGCCTTTGAACCACAAGGAAGAATGGCTACTGACTACTGATTCAATTCAAAGATGTCCTATGGCACTTTTACGTTTTTATCATACAAGTTTAGAGATAAAAGTGAAGCTGCCATGAAAATTAATAATTACTTTGATTAATAAAATTTTATGAGTGTGGAGTGTAGACTTTATGCTGCATGCTGCATAATTTGTAATGTAAACTGTATAATGTATAATTTCACATAACATACGAATAGTAAATAGATTGGCTCATATTTTATGTACATTGTACATCATACATAGATTGCCTTGTGTATTGTAGTGATGAAGATGGAAAACGTTGGAACTTGGCACATATTTAATTGCCCTAGTTATTTAAAGTGGTCAGAAAGTTATATAATACAAGACAACAAGGGTTTTGCTATTCGCTATTCGCTACTTGATAGCGATTGAAACCGGACAATCACATGCACAAAAATACAACATCAATTAACGCGTACAAGAAGAAGCTCTGCAGTTTGCAACATTATATTAATGAATCGATGAAATCCCTCCCCCCTTCAAAAAAACAACAAAATTAAAATAGTTCATCAACAAATAACAATATAAAATGTATCACACATCATACTTTATCCATTAACTTTGTAATTTGACTTGGTGTCATGTGTCATCTAGGCCGAATTCTATATCTGTATCTGTATCTGTAATCTGCATTCCCGTGGATTTTGGATTGGACAATGTTTAAATAATTGTCATGTGCGCTGTGTGTAGTGTATGATTAACGTGCATAATACTAACATATTTTTGAAAGCGTATCTTCTCCACACAAATGATAAATATTAAAGAAGTTGTGTTTAGCCAATGTCAAGTAGCAAGTAGCACATCATATAAATATCATAGCTTTATACTTAATGCACAATAGTATACCTAGGAAGTCCTAAGTATTAAAAGTAATTAAAATGACACTCAAAATACACGCGTACAGACATTAGACATTAAATTGTACAATAAAAACTATTGAAGCAATTAAATCACAAACTATGTATACATAATATACAAGTAGGTATACTTGTGAGCTATGCACAGTGCACAGTATTTCCTTTTTCCTTTACCAGTCACAAAAAAACAACAAAACAAGTGCAAGAATCAAGAGTCATATTGTCTATTGTCATCATCATACATAATAGATACATAATAATAATAATAATGTCACGGATTTGTTACAAAATTCTTAGTCCTCTCATGTAGGCTGTTGGCTGGTGGCAGTCAGGGAATTTCAAGGACGGTATTTATTAGTTATTTTGTCTATACTCTACAGTCTACACATTATACATCAGACATTAGACATGTAAAGTTCTACATTTTGTACCTTATATTCTACATTCTACACTTTACACATACAGAATTTGCTATGTTTGTTCTGTAATATTTTTATGTAAAATGATACATAAAATGATGTCGTTTCCCTTATACGCACTTTACTGTTGTATGTATCGTACTTTACCATTTTGAATATTTTCACATTTAATTATTTTGTTTTGGCAGAAATCAGGAACGTTCCATTCCATGTCCCTTGTCCTAAATCCTCATAATTAGTGACTGTATTATACTTGTTGATTCCTCTGTACTAAGTATTCTGTACTCTGTACTTTGTAGTTCAGTTTTGTGCTCATGCTTTATCAGTGTGTGGGTAGTCGCTAAAAAAACATGTTGTGTCTTTAGTCTTTAAGTATAACATTGCTAATCGGTCTTATTTATTATTTTTGAACGTTGGAATTGGAAAAGACTAGCTTGGGCGTAATTAAATGTATGTACAATGTACAGAATTGTATTGTACAGATATTAGTGATTAGTGCGAGCAAGCTGAACGAACCAAACGGAATCTTATGATCTGAATAAATTATATGCAAAATTTCATTTTCGCTTGCTATGGAGTTGAGACTGTTGAGAGTGTTGAGAGGTGAGAGTCGACTCATAGAGAAAACTCATAGTCATAGTTCATACTTTTTTCTTCATACTCATCCATATTAATACTGGCGTATTTAAGGTGACTCTTTTGCACGTTTGCACCTCTACTATCCTATTATTTATCCGTGTTGTACACAAAGTAACAATTCTCTTACACATGAACACTTTCCTTCTTATTCTTGGTTCTTGAGACTCGGGACTCCAGCCTGTTTAATTTATTTTTTACTATTAATAAGCAAACAGTACATACACAGCAGTATACTTTTGTATAAAAAATACATGCAGTAGTTTTGTGATTTTGTTCTCGTGCAACATGTTGTCTAAAGTGTTGATGTACAAATTGTACAATGAACAAATGCATACACCTTTTGGGTTTATTTTGAATCCTTTTCAATTTATAACTATGTATGTAGAATATAGTGTAAAAATCCTCATATAGACTTTTCCAAGAGTCAAGAAAGTACATTATTTTTGAAGGCATTTGCACGAGCAAAATTATTCATGTACAGATAAAATGTACATTGTACGTTGTACACAAATGCAGAACTTATATAAAAGCATATTGCAGTTATTTAGAATATTATACAGATTATACTTTGTGCTAAACTCATTTCTTATTCTTAGTTCTTTCTTAGCTATTATTGCCACCTCTCTTTTCTTATCTTGTGGAAACAAATTGAAGCTGGAAAAAATAAAGTGAGCAAACACTATTCACTATTCTATATACACGAGGGTTTTTGATCATTATGGATCATTATGATCAACTATCAACCATTTGCCATTTACCACGCATTATTTCCAAGTCACGATAGAACGACATTTTTTTTGGATGACATTTTTCATTTCAAAAGTTTCATTCAAATACGTAGATACTAGATACATCAATGCATAGTGCACAATAAATTATCTTTTGTACAAGCTTACTAAATATCTGTGTACAAAAGAATAAAAAGTAATGATAAATAATCAGTGTTTTTTTTTCGTTCCCTGTTCTGTGCTTGAAAAGCTCATTTCAGAATTCAGTTTTTCTCGAATCTTCAGCTGTGCTCAACACTCATCAAAAAATTCTTGTAAAATTTTTCTTGTTGATATATTAAACATGATCTGTCATGAATTATAATTGTAGAAGAACAGGCAATAATCTATACCACTTTTTATGTACATTGTACACACATGTCAAACTGCGATGGACTGGACTGGATTGCACATGAATGTACAGGTTCCAGGTGCAATTAATTATAAAATTATGAATCACATCTTACATCAGCTGCAAAAACAGATAAATGGTTGAAAGTTGAAAGTTGAGATTTCGTAAGGTACTAGGTATTAAAGGTACATCATATATTTGTATTTGTGTTTTTTATCTACATATTTCTCGTGTGTTGCAAGTTTTCAATAAGGAAAATGCAAGAGAAAATACCATAATATCAGGGCTCAGGACTGATATTACTACTCATATTACTACTCAGGAATAATACTTTACTGTTTATTAAATTTGAAATTCGCCATGTTTTTAACTACGAGCTACTACATAAATGGTAAATGCTAAATACTAAACAGTCAGCCTGAAATTGCACAGTGGTAAATTAAAAATTCATTTTAAATACTGTTTCACTTCTATACACCTCCCTACACTCTGCACTCTACAGTCTACACTGGAGTAAATACTAAATACGAAATAGCATGGAGGATGGTGAAAATAACTTGGAAATTTTTAAGCCTCAGCTCTAAACTTTGAACATTTATAATACATCACACACATACATAATCTATAATTTATATAATAGACTGTACAAGAGTGAAACTAAAATTGAGAATGAGCTAACACCCATCAGCATCAGCATCACCATGCTCGTCGTCGTCCATCGAGTGTGCAATTATAATTAAGCTGAAAGATTCCATCCTGTTTCCTTCATACATAATTCATTTGCAAAGATGATTCTAGCACCAATTAACGACCATGATAAAGCGTGTGGTGTACAGTAGTGTTCAGCGCTCATAGCTACTCTGGTAGAACCTAAATATGTATGAGTATTATTCTATTTGATTAGCACTATACAAATACGTGCACTAATTTTATTATGTATAACACCACTAAAAATAATTGAACATGACCAAAGTATCACCAAGTACAGTGTACAGTGGTGTGAGGGTAAAAACTCCAACGTCTTAAAAATAAAGACAAATTATACTAATTGTCTATCGATGAACTAACAAATAGTAAATACGTTTAAAATCCATAATCCATAATGCATAATGCATAAAACAAGTATTACCTTAGTTTTTTGCATGTAACTTGACTTTGGTATAATATGGTACATAATTCAGTATACAGTATCTACAATCTACATGTTTCCATGTTCGCTGTTCACTGTTCAGGTTAAATGTGCAAATTTCCATAACAGAGATTAATTACAATGCGTTCGTGTTTTACTAGTTTACGACTATCCAACTACCAACTACCAACTACACATACAATGGAAAATCATGCAGATAAAAGTTAGTGCTACTACTAATATACGCACATCGTACACCGTACACCGTGCAAATTATAAATGTTTCACTGGGATAAAAAATAAAAGCAGATGAGCTAAATATCCAAGTATAAAAACTAAAAACGTTCAATCTAAATATCATACCAGTTTTATGTACCGTGTATTGTGATTGCTGATTTGTTATTTACAATAGTACATGATTTCCAGTTTCCAGATTTCAACGCAACTTAAAAAATAAAACAAAGCAAAATTAAATTCATGTAAAAGAATACGTGTTTCAACTTCCTTCAGTATTCAGTAGTCATTGAGTTGACTACCAAAAATCAAGTACAGTATACTTTAAATTAAATGGAAATTGTAAACATTTTCAGACCGCCAGTCACTCAGTAGTCTCAAGTTTTACAAGTAGAATAAATTGGAAAATTCGAATTATTTTACCAGCTAAAGAGGTTCTTTTTTTTCAAGGTTTAGTCCAATTATCTATTATAAATATAGGACACACTGAATATTTTGTTTACACTATGAATGATATGATAATAGTAAAATATGTATATATTTACTTGTAACTTTGATACATATAGTACAAAAGTAAAAGTCAAAAGTCACCATTGATATGAAAAATAAAAAGACAGTTTACTCATCAGCTCATCAACTCATCCATTCATTCAATCTGTAGCGTATCTAATAATTATATTACTACTCTCTACCCCAATATTTTGATTTTGATAATCCCATTGGCAATTAACGATTAAAATTACAATTATTATTATTGTGACGGACAGAGTATGAAGTATAACATATTAATCACCTTGTGCACTCAACTAATCTCTAATCAAAAATCAAAATGACTGATGAAAAACCTTTGTGTCAGTGTCACTCACATCAAAAGTCTTCATCATGTGTTCAGTTTCCATGCTGCACGATGCACGAGCCTATCAATGTACGATGTACTTGTTACATATTACATTTATTTTGTAGATACAGCATGTAAAGTAAACATGATTTAAATTGGTTCGATGGTTCGCTGTCACTGTCAAAATGCAATGATGAAGTTGAAACTTGAAAACTGCTACTGTTGTTATTTTTATTTTTGTTACTGGTAATTTATGAGGAAATATCGCATAAATTGTGAAAATGTGAATCAATTTTTGAATCAATAAAATCGGTTATTAATTAGATCAATGTTAGTTTTAATTTCATTAAAATTAGTTTTGACTTTTCTGCTGCACAACAAAAATTATAGTTTTAATCTTGATTTTTTTTAATGAAAATGACGTAATGAAAGAGAACGCGGAACGCTTTTATCAGCAGGATTAAAAATTAAAAATTGCACATTACTTACTGAATGTCAATAGTCAGCATTCAGCATAACTAAACGTTGTAGATTTCTGCCTTGTGACTTGTGACTATGAAAAATACCGGACAAAACTAGCTTGCCGATTTTTTCAAATGAAACTTTAATCTTTATTAAATACGGCGTTATAAAAACAGACATAAAAGCTGCATTCATTGCTTTTAATCATTTATGTACATTTTATGAGCTTTAAAATGTATTTTTAGCTTTGTCCGGCTGGACATATCTTTTACGCTTCTTCTTCTTCTTGATGACAACAGGGAAATATGAGAAATGATGAAGATGAACGTTAAATAAAAAAGTAACGAGTAAACACTTAAAAGGATGAGTAGACCCATGTTTTTGTATTTTATATTTTATGTGTGCTGGTACAAAAATAATATACATGAAATAAAAATACGAATGGCACATGTATATAAATGAAACTTGAGCGGATTCAAAATTCAAATTTATGCATGCAAAATTTCCAGAGTCCAGATTCCAGATAGTAAATAATGCTAAATAAAAACCCTCTACTACTGTTTTGTGTTTTATGTTTTATGTGGAGGATGCGTATTTATGTACATAGGAATTAGAAAATAGAATCGATGTACTTAAATGAGCGAGTAGGAGATAATAGCAATAATAGGTAGCAGAATAGTAGTAAAAGTGATGATGGTAATGCATGCATAATGGAAAGGAGTGGCAAATAAAGGAATAATATAACAAGTAACAAGTACAACAAGCATTCTTTATTTATTTAATGATTAGTTTGGACTGTATGCATACATAATACATAATATACATTTATTTCTAAGTGTTTGAATCTATTTTCTATTTTGCACTCGTTTCATTCATCAGCCCCAACTTGTAGCATCATCACTTATATTTATTTATTTATGTGTTTTTTTTAATTCAAACACTCTTTCGTTTGGTTTAGATTGGTTTAATCCTAAATCCTATACACATTCAAAATTCAAATCCTCGCAATTTTCATCACAAACTGACACAAACACACACAACTACTAACTAGTACGCACCGCTGTACTGGATAGAAAATATATCGAGACTCTAGGGCTGCTAGACGTTCAAACTACATAATCTAGAATCTATTCCAAATTCAAAGTCTGTACTTTACTGGTACAAATAATATTCAAGTGATATATATTAAACGACTTCATCTTCTTTTTCAAGTATCAGCTTCTCGGCCAAAGTCAAAAGTCACATTCTTTTGATTCTTGAAAAACTTCAACCTCATTTATTTACTCATTTTCAACTCTGTTCGTCATCGTCATCATCCTAATCATTATCATTATTATCATCATCATCATCCACACGCATGTACTCAGGCATGCAATCACACATGTACTAAGTACTAACGTGTAAACTTTTTCTCCATATGCACCAGCACGAACATACATAAAACATACAGAAAAATCCACACACAACAAAATGATAATGGATCATGTATATAAAATATTTATATAAAACACACAGCACACAGACTAACGACAAACGCACTTATATGTTTGTTTGTTTGTTATAAGTTAGTAAGTTCTAATAAACACACAAGATTATTTATTATGTATCATGTACTCACACTTTACACTATACAGATATACTGCTGACTTTAGAAAAATGAAGATGGAGAAAAAGAATGGATGCTATAATGTTACTACTATTATTATTATTATTTTTCTTTTGCTTCTTTTTCTTCTTACTGCAGATTACAGATATCATTTTTAGTTTACATTAGAGGACTTACTTTACGTGTTACGTGTGCGTTATTAGTTATTAGTATATTATTTAGTATATTATTATGTGTGCATCATGAATTCAAAGAGTGGTGATGTCGGTTATTTGTTATAAAGAGTAAAGAGTGTAGAATAACACTAAATGCTGAACGCTGAATGCTGAATGCCATTCGACATCGAATTCCGAATGCAGTATCAAGTATAAAGTAAGTATACATATGAGACAAATAAATGATAATTGTTATTATTCTGATTATGATATGATATGATATGATTACAGCTGCATGTGTACACTTAAATCCATACCGGCACATGTAAAAAGTATATGCATAAAATATTATGCGGAATCGATATGCACGTACCTATACCTACACAAAAAAAGATGATACGAGAGCGATCATCCATCCATTCAGTTTGAAAAGTTAGAACAGAATATTTATTGTAAATAATAATAAATAATGATAATAATATGTGTAATGTGTAATGTGTAGAAATAAGTATAATGTATACAGAGTGGAGAGAGAATAGCAATTTTGTTATCAATTTGCCTTGGTTTTTCATTTTCATTTGTCACTCGACGCTCTCTTCTCTTGTCTCATCACTATTCAGTCAACTTGATATATTTGCTGCATGACTGTTTTCCTCTGTGTACTCTGTTTTTGTACTTGTGTACAGTATGTTTCTGTTTCAGTGTAATCTTACCTCGTCTTGACTATTGACTATTTACTATGTGTACAGTGTACAAAAGAGAGTGTAGAGTGTAGAGGTACTTTACTTTGATTTACTCTATTAGTTTTAGTTTTAGTTTTTTACGTACTGCAGGCATGGAAAATGGAAATTCATCCCCATACAATCACAATTATAATCACAGTCCCCATCATCATACACAGTACACATACATGATACATATAATGTACAACGTACAGGAAGATATCAGTAGTAGGGCGGCCTAACGTAAGTAAGTAACCTCTCTTCTACTACTAACTGCTACTATCTCTATCTCTACACTTGATTTCAGATTTCAGTCCATTTTGTCTTCTAGTATCATTTACACACAGCAGATAGTAGTGTGTATAGAGTAGAGCGGAAAGAGTAGCAAACTCCAAACTCCAAGCTCAAAATCTGGGCTAAAAGCTAAAACACGTGCTCTCATTCCTCTTCTTTCGTGCCATTTCTTTTCTTTTACTCATGTCCCCTACAAAAACAAAAACTACAACTAAAGCTAAAAGTAGAAGAAGACGGAGAAGAAAGGAAGGATTATATAATATATAATAATAATAATAATAATAACTACACTACATATTATTATGGATCTATCTGTACTAAAAATTAATCTTGAACCATCTAAATGCTAACTTCAACATTCAGCAAGATTGTATTATGTACTATGTGTCTGCCTGTAGCCTGGATTCAACAAGAGTGAAAGAAAGAGTGAACTGGAAATGACTTGACTTGTGTTTATAATTTATAATTTGTAATATCTAACAGTGTAGCAATTATCAATGTTACTGTGCGTATATGGATTGTGGAGTATGGAGAGTATATAAAAAAATAAAAAGTATAGTGTACATTTATAATATTGTTTTCCAGAGGATTGAATAATAATCATTGAATTTTGATGCAAGATATTTTAGATACACTTATAACTTATAACTTATAAATTGAACGACTACATCTCAAAATCTATATACAAAATACAAAATCAAATCTATACTGGGATCTGGGATATTTATTACATTGACTATTGACTCCTGTAGACTGGAGACAGGAGGTGAAAAATATCTCAAGTTGTTAGGTGAACATTGAACAGTGAATAGTGTGAAGAATAATATTAAAAAGACGGAGAGTCGTTCATCGTTCTTTTTCCTATCGCGGATTTTATTCAATTCGATTATAGATACATACAACCTACAAACATGTAAATATATGAACTCTTCACTCTTGACTGCATGTAATTCAATACATCAAGTATAATGTATAATGTATTTTAGTGCTGTCAGTAGTCAGTAGCAAAATATGACTATGATTATGATTATTATGAGTATGTGTGGATAAGATGTCCAAATCCTACTTGATGTTATATTTGCATTAACAAAACTCTGAATTTGAATTTTGAGTGTGTGTGTTTGTAAGTGTGTGTATTTGATTACATAAACGTAGGAGCCAAAGTATATTACAGGAATAAGATGTGATGTGTTTGTACTGGTGATACTGTAGTGTTGATGTGGTGTGACTATGGAATATGGAAAATGGAATATGGAGAGCAAAAATCACACAATACAATAAGAAAATAATGAAGGCAAAATGATTCGCATGTATTGTGATTAAATTCATTAGCACGTTTTTGCAAGGATTTTTTTTCCTTCATCACTTCAGTGTTCAGTGTTTAGAGTTTAGACTTCAGACTGAAAAGAATTAGAAGAAGAAGAAGACTACAAACTACTGTGGGTGCTAGTGGTGATTGGTGAAATAAATATATGTATGTACAATCTGCACTCTTCCTCGAGAATATCATCGTCAATCTTGAGACATATGTATGTATGTATGTAAAAGTGTTTGTGCTTATGTAATATGTATGTCTTGAGTCTTCAGTCTTGAGTATTCAACATTCAACACCCTCGTAAATATGCATAAATTTTGAACGTCTACTGGATTGGATTGTGGAACGTTTTTCTCTCCTTCTCTCTCTAGACTCTAGATTGTGGCAGGAGTAGGAGATACACACAACCGAAATCTCACGTACCACGTACACTGCCAATTGCCAATACCTTTTGAATAGGAAGAGAAGAAGAGAAAGAGAGGACAGAATAGGAATAGGACTTTTGAGTCACAATAGTTTTCTTCCTCTTCCTTTTTTGGCGTGGTTACCACATAATCACCTCTAGTGGTCAACTCTATAGTTTTTATTCTCCCTATTATCTCTGGTGATTTTCCCTGTCCGTCGGTATCGGTAGCGGTGACGGTGTTGATTCTGGAATTGGAATCATAATAATTATTATTATCACCTTAAAGTGTTCAACGTTCAACATAAAGATAATCATGAGATATGTAGATGGTAGATAAATTGTAAGCTGGTTTATTTCTTCTGTGTTACATAATATTATTATAAATTATAAGGATGGCAAGCTCAATACTGTTGATGTGATTAGTTCAAAAAAAAGTAATAATATCAAATTACCGGTAAAAACCGGTATGTGACCACCAACATCAAAACCAACTGACACTGCCATTACCAATTGCCCAATTGCAATTGTCACTCCTTTACTTTGTATTCGTCTTATCGTTTTATCTTTTATCCTCTTCTTAATAATTACATAAAAATTATACAAGATACATATGTATAAATAAGTGATTGTGTGTGAAATAAGTGATCAAGTGATACATAAGAGTGTATTTTGGATGTATATCGTACATAATAATTTATTAAATTGTAAAAGTCATGATTCTGTAGATCTAACACTCAACTTCAGTGTCAACTAGTAAATTTCGATTTTGACCACAGAAAACAACAACGACAACAAGACACAAGACGTTCCACATTTTTAATTACATTCCATCATTTGCAAAATGGTTTTCTCATTAACTTCTGTGCACTTTTTTATTCTGTGTAACTCGATCATCCTCTTCAACATTATCCCATTCCAACTCGCACAGGGAATTACAATACGTAAGCAGTACATTATTCACACATTGTTTTACACGTATGATATAAGATATAATATTAAAAATATTACAGGCGAAAAAGTTTCATTATTTAGTATGCTTATCTACTCCTTAATAAAATCCGTATCCGATGGCGTCGGGGTCTGAGTCCACCTAGAGAAATGGCTATTACTCTGGCTAAGAGAAATGGCTATTACTCTGGCTAAGAGAAGCGGCTATTACT
>JABASP010000282.1:0-61802 GCA_019776565.1 Sminthurinus signatus
TAATAGCCATTTCTCTTAGCCCGAATAGTATCGTTTTATCTTAGAAAAAGCGTGACCCCATGACGCCACCACACACGGGTTTTATTATAGTTTTGATTATAGATATATCTCTTTAATTTTTGACGAGTTCACAGTAGTACCTTAAAGGCCGAATTATACTTAATCCAATATCCGCCTGAACTCCTCAACCATAAAAAATAATATAATAAAAAATATTGAATACATGCGTAAAAGTGTGCTTTGTATGTAATTTTAATTATGAGCAGAATCCATAATCGCCAAGTTGAACATGACATTGTAATTAAACCATCCATCAGCAAATGTTTATTTAGTCTAGAATCTAGAATCTAGAATCCAGAAAAATATACATAATACATTATAGATGTCCTTTGTCTTTATCTCCTCCGATGAAAAGGATGAACCCTTTTATTTCATTTATAAATAGTTTTAATTGCATGAAGAATGGAGAATTATAGGGGTTTCATCGGGTGTGAAACCACAAGGGTGTTTTATACTATAGTATTGTATTTGGATGTGGATTGTGGATGTTTGTTAGAATATGGATTTCATGCTGATGCTTTGTTTAATGTTTGTACAGGATTACCTGCACCGTGCAGAGGTGTTATTAAAACTACATGTACGCAATAAATGACTCGGTTTTATTGTGATATGGAAAATAATACATAATTACACATATCCGTATATCATACCATTCTCCGTTTTAATATGATTATGATCATCATTGCTAGACTCTAGATTCTAGATATTACGTAGATACATAATATACTACACAAACACACACACAAGCGTATTGGCCATCAAACATAATTCCCTATTCTTCATTTCTCATCTTGTCACCGGGACCGTCACCATACAGATATTACCATCTACCATCCACCATCGTTCTTTACTATCGTAAGAGAAGAGAGAGAGACGAAGACATGGGAAGGGCAAAGAAAAGGCAAAAATGAGATAAAAAGGGAGCGTGTCAGACGGGTGGCATCAATGATTTGCTACTTTCGCTCTATTAAGTTCCTTCCATTCTATTGACCACCGTTATCCTTCTTCAGTCTCCATTCTCCATTCTCCATGTACAATGGACAAGAGTGTGTGTGTATTTTCCCCACAATGATTTTACAAGCGTATCTAATTCCGTCCATGAAATTCCACTTTAGCTTCCACACACAAACTATTATAAAGGATACATCAACAGAGGGATTTAGAATATATGGATAATGGATACATTCACATTTTACAGATACCAAGATATTTACAACTGTGTAAACTGTAAACTGTATAAATATCCGGCTATAGCTTCTAAATCGGAATTAATCGGAACTGAAACTAAATTTTCTTTCTGTTGAATTCGATCCATCCCATATAGCTTTACTTCCGTTCCTTTCCTTTCGTGAGAAGGACAAATTTTTTTATAATTCAAAGGTATTACTTCTATAAGTTCTAGTTGGTTTTGAATGTAACTGTGGCTGTGCCATCTGATGACGCACGGGGATTCTATTCTAAATTAATGATTCCAGATGTGTATATCACTAATAAAGGTAAACAATTCTTACTCTATATCTTTGTACATTGTACTTGAATTGAAAACTAAGAAGCTTTTCTAGAATTGTGCATTGTACATTGTACATGGCTCAAGTATAGGAGAATTTGAGGTAAAAAACTGTCCAGGGTAGTCAAACTAAGCAGTTCTTGGAAAATTCATACATGACATATATGGAATATGGAATATACACATTACACATATTTGTGTCTCAAGTCTCAAGAGTAAAACACAAAATTAAATATAAAAAGTGGAATCAAGAATGTAAACAGAGAGCAGAGTAAAATAAGAACCACAGTATTTATAATATACTTTTTTTATTTTACGGTCAATGGTTTTTCTTGTGCATTTCACATGAACCATCAACTCATAAGGGAATTTTTGTTACTGGACATTGAACATTGGATTTCTGCCAGTAAAATACCGAGAACTAAAATATGAAATGAAATCTCTGGAGCCTGGAGTTTCTGTCTAAATCCTGTCCTTTCTGCTTACACTACTCATTTTTGATAGCTGAAGGTGGAAGAGTTGCTTTTTCTCTTCAGAAATTGGATAAACCAGTAGTTTGTTCAATAAAACAGCAACTAGAAACTACAACCTACAAACAGATGGTCAATAAATTAGAAACATGAGTTTTTCAATAAAACAAAATATCTGCTCTGTATTCTGTGTGTAATTTAATTTGTAACAAAAAGATGGTCAATGTGTATATTGTAAATTTAAGTGAAGCCTATGAGATACGAGCTTTAAAAATGTCTTGATTCTAGTGCTCCAAATTTAGCTGAGACTTAAAGGTGGGAGTTTGTTGAACCTTAATCAAACATTTTACAAGTAATACTGTAGACTCTAGACCTTAAAATTGTGTAGAATCCTGTTACAATGCAAAAATATTTCGTGAAAGAGGCTTGAGTCTACCCGCGCGTGTCATATCAAAAATCAAAACAACCCAAGAGTTATCAATGATTTTTTTAGTGTTTGATGTTTGAGATATAGAAAGGAGTGTTCAAGTGGGTCATGTTTGTGCCTATACTCTATACTCTATGGAGGTTGGTAAAAATGACAAAAGATCTGTATGCTGCATTCATGTAGAAAAGCTCACATAACACATAGCATACTCAATACTCATGTTGTATTGTATTTGCGGTCTTTTCCCCTTGTTTGACATTTCTTTCTTTCCAACTTCATCACAAAAGAGAGATGTGTAGCTTGTACACAGTGACTAAAAGATCTATAATAATGCCCATCTACATGTAACGTTGATACAAATGAGCTTACACATTTAACTTTTCGATTTTTCAACACCGCTATTACAAAAACCATCCCTTAGTTTTTTGTCTTCTCTTTTTCAATTCTCAATATTCATTGTTTTTCCATGCTACTTTCAGTTTTATCTACACGCGTCACCATTTTAGCCTGTGGTTTATAGTAAAATAATACCAAGATGAAGTTTTAGGGGAGTCAAATCATTGAATTGGAAGTTGATTTTTGTGAGAAAATTTTGCATGTAGATCCATCCGTGTATATTTCATACATTGTGTCTTGTATCTTGTACGTTGTATTTTGGTAACCCCTGAACTTGATCAAAAACCAAAATGAAAAACACTTGATGATAAAGCTAAAAAGAAAATCCTAAAGAAGAGCTTGAATAATAATAAGTGATATTATTAAGGTTTAGAATAACAATAGACTGTACACTGTAAATATACTGTAAATTGTAAATGTGTATTTCACTCATGCAAGATGGAAATAGAATGGAAATAAAACATGTGCATAATACGATATGTTGTGGAAATTGGAGGATGGTGAAAGCATGAGAGGGCAAAATATGAATGAATAGAAGCAGGTGGTGGATTTCTCATGATGAGTTAATCATTTTCATCATACTCCAAGTGAATTTTCTCCCCAGAATAGAATAAAATTACATTTTCTTCTCTCTCTACCTCGTGTACTTACAATGTGTAGTTTGTATTAGTTGTATTCCAAAGAGATAAGACTTTCGATTTCATCGATTGTTGTACGCTGTACACAGCAATTCCATTCTTGAATAAAAAAAGAAATAAAGCACTGAAAATACCTTTATCATCTACTGGAATCAAAATATAATGAAGAGGACATGAATGTAGAATGTAGAATCTAGAATACATTTACACCAAAACTCATCTCACATTTCACCCTTCCATTTCATGATAGTTGGCTACTGGAGCCATTCGTTATTAACTTGTACAAGTACAACACATAACACATACTAGAAGAGAACAGAGAATAACATGTTTAATGTTTAATGTCTAGTGTTTAGTGTACAGGTAATTAGTATTGTCGTTGTTTTCTTTTTGTCATCGCATTACCATCGTTGGGATGGTAATTGAATTAATTAGAGCTCTCACTCACTTTTCCATACCCTCTCTCTGTTTTCTGCTATCCTCCGCTTTGCTTTATTTCCCTTTCGTTCTCCTGTCTCCTTTTAATTTCTCTCTCTTCCATCATCGTCACCGTCATCAACAACATCATCATCATCTTTATGCATGAATGTGATACATGTAACAATGTACATTGTACATGTATATCTACTTACTTGTGACAAGGACAATCGACATAGAGGAGCTAAAAGCTACTAGTTAATGCTTAAATGTTTGCGGCTGTCTGTCTTTGTCGTTGTTCTTGTTGTTGTTGTTGTTCCATCCTTTTCATTTTCTTACAGTCCTCCCCATTACTGTATTTATCCTAGTATTTAGCGTCATGGGAAACTGGAAACTGATATATGTTTGTTGATACTGATGTAATCATCAGTTTACCGTAATAACATTACTAGTCACTGTCATTAATTCATCATATCAGCATCAGCATATAAAGTCTACCATAATCCAATGATTTGACACTGTGTCATTTTCAAATTAATTCAACCTCAATTTCTAAAGTAACTCCTTCCATCTTCTTGTTTTCTTACTGAATGGATGAATCAATTTTTCTTATACTAAAATTTATGCTAACAGTTCATAATAATACTGAAAATAGTGCACCTTTTACAGTTTAGAGCCTAGTGTAAAACTTAAATTGAAAATACAAGAAAAATTTAAAACAGTATTAAACTTTGTATTTACAGGTAAGTTGAACTAAGAGGATAAATCATTCAGTATTCAATATGGGTTTTACATTTTAGAAAGAGGATACATGATAATGGATACTAGAAAATAGCTTGTAAATTTTACTCTGGCTTTTAAAAACAGGAAGGAAAAGATTAAAAGTCTAGGTCTACTTTATACATGATACATTATGCATTCTGCATGTGTGCAATATGCTTACTTATTATAGTGCAGTTAATAGTTAATGTACCGGCTACCGACTTGTTTATAGATAATTTAGGCGGAAATACAGACACAAAAAGAAAGAGAAAGATAGAGAAGAGCCCGAAGGAACCAGCGACCGACCGACCGACCTCGCCCTTCTGTCATGATTATTACAGTCAAAGTAATGGAATATTGATTGATCTATAGTATCTACTATTTACCATGTATTTATGAAGTTACGTAGCCCTTGGTTTGCCTTTTATTATTATTTTCGTGTTCATGTCCATGTCCATGTTTTTCAGGTCTGCTCGGTGTACTCTGTACAATTGATTTCTAGTTCCTCTGAATTTCTCTGAATGCATGAATCTAGAATCTACGAATGTCCATGTCTCTCTGTCTCTCTTTACTGTATACAATATACAATATAATAATATAATGTACACCTTTCCTTTGTAGGAAAATGATGAAGATGATGATGAGCATGGCAAATGGATTTAAACGATGCATGTTTTATTCCAAGTACACACTGTATACTGTGTACTGTATAATGTATACTCTATAGTTACTATTCACTATTGACTAGTCAAATAAATAAATTGATGGAGAGGTCCTACGGAAATTCATGCATTCATAAGTACATTATACATTATGTTACAGTGGTGTGTATTTTATTATGTATATTTAGTTGTTTATACACCGGAGAGAGAGGGGGAACATGAATGAAAGGAATGAGAGCGTGAGCCACACGAATACAAGCACAAACACAAGCACAGGCCTGGAAAAAAGAAGAAAGAAAGATTTGCCTAACGAACAGAAGAGAGAGGAGAGAGGAGAGAGGAGAGAGAGAGATGTGTGTAAGTGATTGTGTGTGTCTCTTGTCTCTTTGTATTTTGTACTGTGCTGGAAGGTCGAAGGGAGAGAAATAAGCACTTGTACACGTCCCATAAGGACACACGCAAGTATACATATGTCATATGTACACATGTACCCTGAATGCTGAATTCATTTGTGTATGTATTTACACATTACACATTACACACTGTTTTGAATTTCACCAGCAGCAACTCACTATCTCTCTCTTTCTCTCTTTTCCTTTTTCCATGGTCAATGTAATAGTGGTTCAACATTCAACATTCACCGTAAAATGATGATGAAAGAGATGGAAAAGTATGAAAAAAGTCAGTCCAGCCGATACAATTCATGAAAGAAGAATGATTCCTAAGCCTCGTCACCCAGCTCTACGCATACCCAATCCCTCACACAACATACAACTTTTGGTAAGGCACGGTACGGGGAATGAGTAGTTCATTAATTATAAATTTCCTTTCATATGTACACAGCTCATGTATTCTGAATTCTGTATTCAGTATTCCGTATTATGCACTTTTCCACATGCAATGTCACATCATGGTCTATTTGTTTCGTCATCATGACAACGATGAGCTGAAAAGATAAATGCCGAAATTTTTATGATTTTTTTCCACCTTTTCCAATCTTTTTTACTTTCTTTAGATATGAGCAACAAATCAGTATCAAAAAGTGGGTGTTAAAAGATGTCATATTAAAATTCTTCAAAAAAATATTATGTAAAGATACAAAGATACTTTTATCATTTTACCAAACTGGTTTATTGATTTTTATTCATGTACAGCATCCTAAAATTTCAATGAAATGCTTTGGTCCTTTTTTGTAGCAAGTGTAATTATATATTATATATTATGTATGGGTGCAGGTTGCAAACTCGTGTAAATTTGTGCATAATCCTATAAAAACAAGTTTTGTCATTTCACTAAAAATTCCAGACACATTACGAATGTATTTATGCATCTATGTCCCATGAATGAAGAGTGAGGAGCAACGGTTTATGACCATATTTACTCAGTTTTTCATGGTATGGTGAGTGCAGAGTGCAGAGTGCAGAGCTCATTAAAATGTTGGATGTTGGATGTTGAATGTTGGAGCTTGGAGAGGTAAAGGGAAAGCCAAAAGGAAACGGAAAGGACAGAGGTGTGTATATATTGTATATATTATATATAAACTGGAAAGGGAAACTCCAAATGGGCGAGTTTAGAGTTTAGAGTTTAGTATTGGGAGTACGAGTGAATGAGTTTGTTCAACTAGCAGGAAAACGGTTCAACTTGACTTCAGTCACTCAATTCTTCAGACTTTGATGAGTGTAGTCGTGCCCCTCAATTTCATGCTCGACTCTAACTGAAATAACAAGCAAAGCAAAGAAGAAAGGAAAGGAGGAAGAAGAAGAAGAAGGAAAAGAAGAGGGAGCAACCCCTTTTCATTTTTATATTTTTCAAAGGCAAATCTTTAGCTTTCTACTCATGTACAAACTCCATATGAATCAAACTATGTACAATGTATATTACATATTACACATTAAACATACAGTACTTGGGATACATGATTATGATTATCTTGTTGGATGTTTATTCTTCATTCTCGACAATCAGGTTACACAAGGACAGAAAACAGAGAACAGAGAGATGTCCTAAATGCTTGAATTCTGTGTCTCCATACAGTCTACAATACATGATAAATGTACATTGTACAATGTGGCAGAACCACATGAACGAGTAAAACATAACAAGTACACAATTATCAAAACAAGAATTACTATTTTAAAATAAAAGGCCTGTGGTATTAGTTATTATTATACTTTAACTGGAACTTTGTACTTTGTACTAATAGTTCAATATTGCACATGATTTATGTTTTATGCATGTCATTGCTTCTTTTTCTTTTTCAGAGCTAAATCAAAGTACATATGGAATCTTTGTTAAAATTCGTGCTAAAACATTTTGTAACTAGTTTAGTTTTATTAAAAATTCGTCATGCATGTACAGAAGCAATAAATGGTAAACTGTTGAAAATTTTCAACAGAATTTTAATTGGTTAAAACTATACACTATACATACACATAATATAATCGAGCACGCATTTTTCAGAAGCATGATTTAACGTACAAGTTTCAGCTTTTTAAATAATGGTACAAATTCTGCATTCTACATTGTGCAGTATGCACGAATAGTAAAAATCCGTATTCTAGCCCTACAAACTAAAAATATTATATTATATATTGTTATATCGATAGGAGGAGGATTGCTCATTGCTCATGTTTCCCGGGACTTTTGGTTTCTCACATTCCTTTACTACAGAGAATGAAAGTAGTTGTAGAAAGTAGTGGCACAAAGTATGAGCAAATAGTTCAAAGTCTCCGTGAAAACCCGAGTAGTTGAGTTGTGCACTTCACAGAGCGTTTGAATGGAAAATGGGAAAACCCAAACCCAACAGAAAGAACAGGGACGAACAAACGAATGTGAAAAGGAGGTCAAACTCCAAACTCCAAACTCACTTCCAACTTTCCAGCTTTAACATGGCTCATGGTACCATCTCCTTCCTCGTCCCTTTCGTTGAGAACACGAGTCAAACGGAGAATCCAAATCAGAATCAAAACCAAAACCGAAAAAAAGAAACCAGCACCCGAACAAGAGCCAACACCAGAAGCGGACCGTTCCTAAATATTGAAAATCGTATTCGTTTTCCCTTTGCTTTCCCTTTCTTGTTTTTTTTTCATGTCATAGAAATCCAAGTCCAAATCCAAGTGCATTGCATACTACATACTAAACGATGTAAGCATATATATAAATATATATTACATGAATGTATGTATGTATGTATATTCAGGTCGTCATTTTGCCCGGGTTATCCAAACTTTCTATTTTCGTGTAGTGTACTTTGGCACTTTGGTTTCCTTTCTCCATTCCGTACAGGAGAGGAAATAAGTTCAAGTTGAAGTTGAAATGGAAATAGAGGAAAAAGTAGAGAATTGCTCCGAGTCTCCGCCTTGCACCATTTCCCTAGGACCAACTGCTTTCTCCTCTTTCCTTTGGAGGAGTGTACGAGGCTTGCGCGGGAGGACTCGGTTCCCTCCCGGGTAGACGTTCACTCCGAATCCGAATCCAAGCTGCCTATCTCCCAACAAATTGTGGTCACTGGCTCCTCGCTTCCCATTCCATTCCACAGACCAGATTACCATTCTACCTGCCTGCATTCTTCGCCGTCGCACCCCTCCCGTTGTATATAAGTAACATATCACTCTCTCCTATTTCTCTTCTCTATTTCTCTCTCTCTTGTTCTCTCCTTTTCTCTATCTATTACTCTGTTTTCTCTCGCGCTCTCTCTCTAGTTTTCCTTTTCGTTCTTCTTCTCCCATGCAAATACTTTACTATTAATACTATATTAATCGTGTAGTCCTCCTCCTCGTCATCCTCCTCGTCC
The DNA here is from genome assembly GCA_019776565.1 of Sminthurinus signatus. NCBI lineage: Eukaryota > Metazoa > Arthropoda > Collembola > Symphypleona > Katiannidae > Sminthurinus > Sminthurinus signatus. The sequence continues at coordinate 9,133 of JABASP010000282.1, forward strand.
TTGTCCGTTGTCGTAATGTAATATTATCATACAACATTAGTCCGCGACGAACCTCATCCCATCTCCATCGTTATATTCTATTGTTATTATTATTCCTGTTATTATTATTATTATTCTTATAACTTATATAAATACAAATACAAATACTAATACAACGACTACAATTATATACTATTATATTATTTTCTATTACTCGTTATTACGTGGTGTGTGTAACTACAGGCCGAAACGAAAATCCAAATCTAAATCTATCTAAAATAAAATTCCAGTCCGACATTCTACATTCGACATAGTACTATAATTATTATTATTCCTTTTCCTATTCGTATTATAACTCTTTGTTCTTGTCTATATCTATCTATCTCTGGGAGTTGGGAGTGTACATAATATACATATACAGATACTTGTATATAAATATATAATATAATAAATGTATATAATATATCTATCAATCTATTTATAAATCAAATCAAGTTAAAGTCAATTAAACAATCAATATCAATATCAGCAAGAAAAAAAAAGAAAAGAAAAATATTTACTTACCTGTGATTTTAGAGGAAAGAAATACTCTAAAAAAAATATCATCATACCTGTGATCTCTACAAAGAAGGAAAAGGAAAAGGAAAAGAAAAGGAAAAAGAAAGTATTTAATTAATTTTTAAAAAGAGGGAAAAAAAGGGAGAGAAACTATTTCAGTTTTCAGTTTTTAACAAGTGATTCCCACGAACGGAACATTCTTAAACAAGTCAAGAAAAGTTAAAGCTACTAATAAATTACACAATTTTATTTTCTCTACACTTTCTCTGTGTGAGTTAGTTCAAAACGGCAGACAAAATTAATCGATTCGGGCTTCAGAATTTTGGGTCGCTGCGGGACTACTGGAATCACCGTGTTGGACCCTATATTAACGAAGTATCGAGTAAGTACACTTATTTTTTTTGAACCCTTACTTCTTTTTTTTTACTTTTTACAGTAAAACTTATAATATTAGAAATGGAGTCTCATGTGTTTTAGTTTGTGTAGTTGAAAATCATATACCATATCACACCTTGGAATGTTTCCTATATATTCATAGCCGATATTCATATCCATAGTCATATTCGTAGTCGTAGTCAGGGTGAAATCAATAGTACAGACGATATGAAACAAAATGGCATAAAAGTTTGAAAACATCAGTTCCGGATTTGTTACAAACACCTTTATTATTTACATGTATTCTGTAATTCAAAGTATTTTAGTACTCCTCCCGTGCTTTCATCATTTCCATTTAATCTGAAAAGGGGGTTTGGATTTCGAGAACGCAGGTTCCACATGACATATTATTATATATTATACATTATAAAAGTATGTAGAAAATAGAAAAAACGCTTTATTTCTTTTTACAAACTTTTAAATACAATTGAAAAAATGCTGTATTAAACAGAGAAGGCGAAGGGAAACAATTTCATAATTTTTCCTGATTCCACTTTCCTTTATTTTTCTCATTATTTCCATAATAAATAATATGTGTTGGAGAGTTTGGGATGTTTCTCCGAATCCGAGAGATTTCTTGAGAGTGAAGAGGTTTAGAAATATCTTTCAAACTTTTTACCTAATGTTTAAGCGTTTGAAGAAAGGGGATACAAAAAGGTAGTTTAGTTTACCTATTACTTAAGTTTGTACTTTGTACAGCGGTTCACAAGAATTTATTACAAACTTTGACATTTTACGTCGTCAATAGTTACGAAATTGAAGCAGTAGATTAATTATGAGGCAATAATCTAAGGAACCAAGAGCTTTATTTTATTTTTCAAAAATAAATTAAAGAGGATTTACAGTGAAAAGTGAAAAGGTGAAGGTTTTTGCCCACACACTGAAATTTACGAAATTTATCAGGAAGGAGGAAAATTTTAATACCAGTTCTTCCGTTTTGTAGATATTTTAATATTTCCTCAGTTTAGTCGTCTGAATTATCTCTATTTTTAGTGTGTGGGTGCAGATTGTACATTGTACGGTGTACAAACCCCAAATTCGCCTGAAATATGAAATATCCGTATTCCTACACAAAACATATCTACACATTATACATCCACATATGAGAAAACGTCTTTAAGTATGAGTATGAGTATAGATGTACTAGATACTAGATAAGAGCAGAGGCTCAACGTCAATATAAAATCCATTTGGAAATGAGTTGCCGGAGGTTATACATGTAAAATGTTTCCCTATTCCATGTATTTCATATTACTGGATGAAAACATAAACATAAATACATGAGAATCCAGATATGAATATGTATAAAATACATGCATCATGATTGTCGTGGTGATCATGATCATGATCATAATCTGAGACACACACGAAAGGAGTTTACCGTTTGCTTTCCTAAGGACACGTGTGTATGTGTGTTTGTGTGAGTGTGTGTCTTTCTAAACCCATAAGTGTGAGCAGTGAGCAGAATTATACTTGGTACTTTTACGTATGATATGATATCTCCATGTCGAAAGAGCAAAAAATATACTGGGAACTGTTTTTTTCTTCCCTTCCTCTTTCACTCTTCCAACTTTTCTCCTTAGTTACCCCGCATCAAAAAAGACGTTCATCGTGTGTGTGTATAGAAAATCCATCTGATCTCACTTTCTTCTTCTCGCTTGTGTCTGGATCTTGATCCTGAATCTCCGACAGTACTTGTGTGTGTGTGTGTGTGTGTGTGTGTGATGGGTCAGTTGATTTTCTCTCTCCAGTTCTCCTTCCTTCATTTGTGTTAGTCATGTTGAAAGGAGACTCTTGATCCCTTCACTTATGGCTGATTTAACTCAAATCCCATTGACCACTGACCATTGTGTGTGTTTGTGTGTTGTGTGTGTGAAAAGCCAATTGGCCGGATGGAGGTTGGATTTGGATTTGGATTTTCTTGTGTATACAAATGTATCTAGTATCAATATAATACATGCGAGTGCTTGTTGATATCTCTAGGATTCCTAGAGAATGAAAAGCAGAAAGAGGAAAAATATATGAACACTGTAAACTGTAAACACATGTTTTAAAATACACGGATTATTTGTCAGTTGTCAGTTTTTATCATACATCAAGAAGAATCAAGAACCAAAAACCTCTAGCCTATTTCCTATTTACTTTGATTTATTTCATATTAAATATGAAGTTTATGACGTTGATCCTACCACATGGTACATTGCATTACATCTTACATCTTACATAACATCTGATTGGATCTTATCTCTTCTATAATGTTCACATATTAGACGTCTAATTCAGAATTAAGAGAAAAAACTGAAGGATACTTTTCTTAATTTCACATTTTTATTAACTTGTCTAAAAAAAGAGGAAAAGGGAAGAGGAGTTAGTTTTTAATACAATTTACATATATATAAGGCATTGCGTACTTTATATTGTATATTGTGTTGTATTGTACATTAACCACGAGGAGCGGGTGAAACCCGAGCCTTTGGACTGAAGAGATGTTGGTTTTTGTATTGTAAATTGGTTTGAGGCTCAAATTTCCATTGATCTATTCATTCTTCATTCTTCATCCAGGGAGGGGTTGATTTGATATGGGTTTTGCCGTATGCATAAATATGTATGTGTAATACGTGACTGTGTCATAAAAGCCACTTAAAATTCCAATATTTTGAATATGAAATGTACACTGTATACTGTGTACCGTGCTGAGCTGTATTGTGGTGTGGTGTACATAATGTACAGTACATTGTACATTGTACATTGTACATACAACGTGTTCGTTGTTTCAATGGAAAAGGGATTCAGCGGAGAAAACCAGAAAGAGAATGAGAATGGGGCAAAAGACATGTACAATTTTCAGTGTAGATTGTATATTGTAGAGTTGGGTAAGATTACAAAGAGATTTGGTTTGCTCCCTACATCTGAAAGAGACAGAATGACAGAGATAAAAGGGGAGTGAGCGGAACACAACACAAAACACAACACAAGAAACAAGAATCTTTCCCCATTGTCCACATTTTTGCGGGTTAAACGTCAAGCAAAGCCTTTGAGCTTCACACTTGACTTTCATGGTTCATTTCCCAGGACAAAGGAAACTTGACACAGCCTCTTCTTCTTCATTTTCCCTCGGATAACTCCGACAACTACCAACTACCAACAACCAGAAACCAACAGCCAACAGCCAACAACCACCAGACAAAGACTGATAAAGGAAACAAGTTGTATCAGTTGGTCCGGAGAATCATTGAACTGGAAAGAGAGAAATAGGAAATAGGTATTCAGTTTACAAAAAGAACCACACACCCTTAATTGCCTCAACTAGCTAATTTTCTCCCGGTTTTGTAATTTCTAATCATGTACAATTTACGTCTCTTGTAGATTGCATAATTGTAGATACATAAGATAAAATAAAACACAAGTACATATCTAAATCTTTCCTTATGCAAGTAAAAGAGACCAGATTTCTAATTATGCATGGTTTTGTAACATTATTTCCTAAAGACAGTTTATTTTCATGGCTAGGAAAAGGATGGGAAAAGTAGAAAAGTATGAAGGCATATTTCATATTTATTCACTAGCATCCAACCTCCAGAAGCCTCCAGCTCAGAATTCAGAACTCAAAATTCATGCGTAAGAAGTAAAACAATAAAGCCCGGCCTCTGCTTTGTTCCCAGAGAAATGTAAAACTACGTACTATTGCCAATGGTAATACATTTACATTTTACATACTTGTGTGCGCCTTATATGTGTAATGTGTATTTTCTATGGGACGGATGTGATTTAAATATTCGGGAAAAATAAAGTGAAATCCTTTTCCCAGCAGAATTCTCATTTCGTTCTCATCGGGGGGCTCAAGTTTGTGTTTGACATTAAATTTCACTTGAGATTGTATATTGTGTATACTTGTCTTCTCTTCTATTCAAGTTGGAACTTTTCCTTTAGATACTTTTCCCTCTGTCTACTTTCTACTTTCCAAGAGAGCTCCATCCATTCATTGTACGTTTTGTACGTTTTGAACGTCCATATTACGACGAGTCTTCATAGTCTACACTGTACAATGTCTACAGTCTACAGTCAATAGTCTACATTACTACGTGTAACTTTGTTTGTACCATGTACAACGTACATTGCATCTGGTACATATCACAGTCAAAGTAAAACTTTCCACATCTTATTATTGTCAGTTCATCCAATCTCTCACAGCTAAATGACATAAATTTCTGTCACAATAAAGACTCTGTCAGGGAACTGGAACAAGTTTTACACAATTCATATCTCACTAACGACCAAGATGCTGTTTTTACATCCTGAATTTTACACAAAACGTACTCAGCATTGAGCATTGAGCATCGAGTATCGAAAATTGAAAGGGTAAAAGATATTCATTAAACTGAAGATTCAATATTTATGCGACTTTGGACTATTCAAAATTCAATAATCTAAATAAAAGTACAGATTCCTATTATAGACGCTCATTCTTTCTTCTTATTCAGAAACTTTTCAAATGTCTTTTATGGAAAACCACTTGTGCGTTATTTTATATTATGATATTACAAGAATTCCATTCAACTTTGAATAATATTTTCTTCTTTTATTCCTTCATGTCATTTACTATGTATTTGATATTTGATATCTTTGATTTGTAACATTTGATTTTTGATTCCAATCCAATTCAAACTCAAGTCTATGAATGGTTGGCTTACCAATTATTCAATATCAAACTACAAAAACTTTAAATGTACCTTTTGTGACTTTTAACTTTGCGGATTATTGGAAATATTTGAGAACGGGGCTTTACAAGTATTATTATAGCACCTTTTTAATTTAAATAATTAAAATCCTTATTATGAAAAGTTTTTAAATGGCTAAACTTTTGAAAATCCCATGATGTAAGAACCTAACGTATAAATTATGCTGTTCGATAATAATATTAATTTTAATGAGCTGGTTCAAATTAGAAAAGTTTAGACTCAGACTTCATCGTCTATTGCGCAAAAGCCGATATATACCAAAAAAGAGAGTACTTCATAATTATATAAAAGTGTGAGTGTGTTCAACGTCCAATGTTGCAAGTCGGATGTCACCTGTCGCCTAAACTTAGATACTTTGGAATGACGAAAGTATGAATACGTTTTTAAAACTTTGTAGGATTTATAGAATACCAAATTTTCCTTTGAGAAAACTTGGGTTGGTTGTTGGTTTGGTTCGGTTTGGTTTGGTTACATTTGTTTCCAGTTTCCACCATCAGCTTTTACATGAAATGATACGACTTTCCCGTGCACGTCTAACATAATATAATATCAGGCGTGAGAAAATAGAAAGTTAAGAAGGATTTGGTTTTCGGATGGATTTTTCAGCTTTACCGTCTATCCTTTTTGAAGGAGGTGTCATTCAAATAGATGGGTACATTCAACGTGGATACATATTTGTATATACTTGTATATACTTATTTTGTGGGGAGACGGGAGAAGTTTGGATTTATAACATTTGAACAGTAGTGAAGGTACTGACACAGTCGTTCTCTCTCTGCCTCTCTGTCGTTCTCTCTCTTGCGTGCTGAGTGGAGTGAAAGTGTTTGATATGGTAAGGTTGCCATGACTATGGAAATTGGACAGGTTCAAAGGAATCATCTCATGCATTTTAATTAGGCTTATCCAGATCTGTCCCCAATTCCTCATGTATGCAAATCTCTCTCTTCACTTTCTACTTTCCACACGCTACACTTTTGAGTCTAGAGTTTAGAGTCTAGTGTCTAGAATCTAGAATCTAGAGTGTACATGGACTTTTAAAATTCTAAATCTAGACTCGAGGCTTCAAAATACATCCACACTCCAATATCAACGTTTCAGAAGGATGTCAAGTTTTGTTCTGGTTCTCTTAAAAGATAAGTGTAGTTTTATCCTATCCTATCTCAACTCTCAATATGAAAGGTCTGTCACAATTTACAATTCACAATTCAAAACTCAAAATCCAAAATCCACTCGAGCCATCCTAGACATTGAGACACTGTACGATGATAATCATAATCAAAACACGTGACTGATGTATCTGTGTCAACTACATTTTGCTCTTACACGAGTTTCCCATTTTACACTTTACTCTCTAGAATGAAGTAGTAAGATCTAGAATCTAGAATCTAGAACCTAGAACACAGAATGTATAGAATATTTTATGGAAGAATACAGTTGTAGGAATAAAATGTCAAGTTCAAATGTCAAATGATTTCCCAGTGGGGTTGTGCAGAATGTAAAAGACAAAAAAAGAGAGAGTACAGTTGAAAATTTTCATCATGCTTTTTTACGATATGATACAGAGCAAAAAGTAAAAAGTAATGTATACTTTAATTTTTAGAGGAGCATTGATGTATTTTATGTATGTACGTGAATTTCCGGCTGAGGACTGAGGACCGAGTTAAATGCTTAAATAAATAAGAAGGAGCAGGGAGACAAGGTAAAAAGTTAAAGACGAGCTAGGAGAAGGGAAGCTGGAGAATAAATAAATAAATAAGTAAATAAGTAAAGAACACAGACATGTATAAAAGAAGGGAGAGTAAACGGATGAGTGTTGGGTTGTGTCTGAATGGTGAATAGTCCTCGTCATTTCTCTTCTTTTTTGAGTTAGTAATGTGCAGTTTGCACTCTTACTGTTACTGCCACTGTTCTGTTTTTGGTAGTTTTCTAAAGGACTTTGCAGTGCTGCTCCTGGTAGTTTTATGAGTGCAAGGAACAGAGTACAGTGTACAATGCACAGTGCACAGTGCAATGTCATGAATTCATTCGGGAGGGTGAATTCCTTTGGGGAAGGTAGACTAAAGTGAAAGCGGCAGTTGAGTTGAGCCCAAACTCAAACTCAAGTCCAAACTGAAACTCAATGTCGACGTGGATGCACATTCACATTCACAGTCCTCATTGTCCTCCACATCTTGAATAGATATGTATGTACAATGTACAATATACACTCATGTACTGAACACACAAACATCGGAACCAAGTTTCTGTATCATGTCGTTTGGAGGGGGGATTCTGTTCTTGTTCTTCATCTCCGTCTCGCTCTTCTTCTATTCTTCTATTCCGTTGGATCAAGTTGGGGTGAAAACATATGTAAAGATCCCATTCCAGTCACACCTCATATTTTTCACCCTCATCTCTTTTTCGCTCTAGATTATTATGACCATTGCTCAAACTAACTGTCAACTCGGGTTCCCATCATTCCAGCTCATGTTCTAACAAACTATCCATGATATTTACTTGTACTGTGTACAATCCAGGTTCCAGATATTTCTATATCTTTTACTTGGTTTTGTTCTGGTTCTTGTAACTTGTACATTTAAAATATTATCAAAATATCAGATGCTTTGACCACTAAAAGATACAGATACATGTATTTTTATATTAATAATTTCCCCACTCTTTTAATTTTCTATATGGACTTGAGACTTTTCATCTCTTTCTCAGTAGAGGACGAGATGTACTCTAGAATCTAGAATATAGGAAATTGGAGGAAAGAAAGTTCTTTCAGTTCTTTCATCTGTGTACCTTTTATACAGCTTCACCTTCTTTTCCTACAATATAAATGTTACATGTTAGATGAATGAAGGTGAAAGGTCCTTTTTTATTTCTATTCAATATCTAATGTACAATGTACAGTGTACAGTGTACACTGTAAAGTCTACAGCTACAGATGTTTTACTGTAATAAGTAATAATCCATCTACTTCCATCACCACTGCCTTTAGATTTCAGATACGTACGGAATAGAAAGGCACGGAAAGAAAACTCGGGTACTGAACATATAGAATATAGATACCATAGAGAAATTATGAAAGAGCTTGACATGGCTTCTCTACGAAGAAAAGAGATAAAAAGAAACTTTTTCAGGATCAACTCGGCTTTCTCTCCTATTCAACATCCGAATCCGTGCAATATCCTTACTAATCAAATTCATTTCGCTTCTTTATCCCAAACAAAGCAAAGGCAAAACTAAAGATATTGAACAAGAAATTGAACAGAAAAAAGAACAACATGAAGACACAAAGTCATATTTTCTTCATTTCATCTCTGTCAAAATACTCGATACTCAATGCTTAATGCTCAATACTCAATACAGCCTTTTCCTAGTAAAATAAAATAAAAAATAATAATAATAAAGTAAAAGTTATTATAACTTTTGAAGCCCATTTGTTTTGATGTTTACAGTATTACACTAAGAAAATAAAAAAGTGTGTTTCATGTTTTATAAGTCTCAGTTCATGACGTTAATCCTCAAAAACACTAGTGAAGCTCGTTTTTTTCTTGTGTGGGCTCATTAATATCATGACCCTGCCAAACCAGACTGGTGATTAGTGAGAAGTGGTGATGAGGAAACTCAAAGGAAAATGAGCTCTCTTTCTTTTTACAACACCCTACGGGAGATTTGACGAGATTTTGTATTCCAGAAATTGGAAATTTTACTTTGTATTTAATTTTGAGCAGTGCATAACATTTATACAGTTTACAGTTTATATAGTTCGGAAGAAGCCTATGGTCTATTGTTCATGTGTGATGTGTGAACCGTGTTCTGTGAGCCGTTCTGAGAACTGGGAGTGACAAGACAAAGCTTGTAAAATGAATGGCGAATGCGGATTTACTTTTACAATTTACTTATCCTTTTTGAAGGAAATCTTGTTTGGAAATATGGTAAAATTAAACAAAAAGTGTCGCTTTTTCACACGGATTATTATTATTATTATTATTCTCAAATTACGAACATGATCATCACATCCCCGATTCAACTTTGTTTCACGCTCTATGTAAAGGAGTGAATAGTTTTGGAGTTTTTGGCAAGAATGAAAGAGTAAAAGTATCAGAGTATTTGGAATTGGAATTTAAATTGGAACGTGGAGGATGGATAATATGAAAATGTAATGCACATATTTAATGGGAAAGTGCAGGAAAATAACGATAAGGATAAAACACATAAAATGAGAATATTTCCATCTCTTTTAACATCTTTCTAACAGCTAGACACCACAAATATATCTATACATTATACATATTTGGGATGAGTGTTCCTCTTTTTATATGTATATCTGTTTCATAACTATAACTGAGTAGTGGCGTAATAAGGTGGATTTTGCAACAAAAACACTTTGGGCAAGTGTTGTGGTGAGAATAGGACATTTCATATTCCAAACTAACTACAAACTCAAAATCAACCACACACAAACACACATGTACTTTGTACTTTGTACGTACTGCGTAGACAAGGGAAACCCATTCGAGGAGTGATGCTGAGAAAGAGAAGCGAGTCACATGGAATGAGCAAGAAAAACGCACCGACAACAAAAAGGATGACGATGACGATGTACAATGTAAAATGTACAATCTACAAGAACTAGTGAAACGACAACGACGACGGCAACGACGACGACCACAATGAGGAAAACAAGGGGAAGGGAAACGGTATGTAGATAAAACCAAAGGGATTTTCTCTGATCCTCCTGGCTTTACGAGAAGCGTGGAGTGAGAAACGGGTTTTTTGCATCGGGAAATCAGCGGGTGTTCTTCCAATTATCTTGCTAACTCCTCATCCTCGCCTCTTCTTCTCCTTTGTACAACTACAGCTACAGCTAGACTACCACCACCATGTACTTTTCGTACATACATACTACAGGGAAAACGAAAACGCCTCGTTCTCAATTCTGTATTCTTTACGGGTGCATCTCCACTGAATTGATTCATGAACCCTTGTACGTTGTACAATGTACAATGTACATATTTATTATGCGTATGATGACGACATGATGATATGATGCGGTGTGGTGTGTTGTGATGTATGTTGCAGTTTTATTACATATACAGAGCATGTGTGTATGTTCCCTTGTTTCTCTCGGCCCATTGACTAGTGGGAATTTACACAACACAAACACCGTCTACTCTGTACGCTGTACACAAACCGTACATAAAACAACGTTGATTCTGCAACGAGGGAAAAATACGACAACAGCACAAACTTTATGCATAATTTACCTCGTCTAATGTCAATCGAGCTTCGAGTCTTGCGTCATTATCTATTTTTCTATGGGAAAAAATAGCAAGTAAGAGTAACAGTGAAAGTATAGACCTTTTCTGTTGTTGACTCGAAAAACATCAAAAATGTGCACAAGGTTGAATAATTAATTAGAATTTTTGCAATGGAAAAGTTCAAAGCTTGTGTGCATCCGTAAATAGTAAATAGGATTTCTGGAATGAAAAAAAAGACATCAAAAATTAAATTTGTAATTTCCTTTTGCATTTGTCGCTCATTTGGATTTGAATTAGGATTTCAAGGGTAACGTTGAAATATGAAGAATACATCAGAGGACGAGTAAATGTAGAATGTGGATATTTACCCTGAAATTTTAGATGGAAATTTCCATCAGGATAATTCTAGTTCAAATTTATTTTAATCGGGGAATTCAGAATTCAGAATTCAACTTTGATTTTAGTATTTCATCCATTCATCCGTCTCTTCCTCTCGTTTGTATTCAGGATTCAGGATTCAGGGTATAATTTGAAAACTCATCACGGTAGAAATTTTCTGGTACGGGTTGGAACTTGTCGATTTGTTTCCCAACTGCCTTTTCCCTTCTCTTTCCCTTCCAGTGTTGCAGTGTGACTGGAAATCCTCTATTGACGAATTGGCTTCAAGGCTAATTTGATAAACGGAAATGAGAGTGCCTGGAACATGAACATCCGTGCGAACAACCAGACCAAACCTAACTAAACCAACAGCACTACATCTTTACTCCATAATATGTACATTGTACATAGTACATGGTAAAAGCTTATGATTGCTTATGTATTGCACCAACACATCCCAAGAAAAATGAACCACGAGCAAATGTGTGAGTGAGTGAGTGAGTGAGGGGAAAGAAAAACAAACAGAAAAGAATAGTCAATATTAGCTAACAGGCAAAAAGAAAACGGGAAAACGAGAAAACAGGATTCACAATTGGGCTATAATTCTTGAATTTTCAAGTCTCTATAGAAATACAAGTTAAACTATACATTATACATGTAGGCATAGCTATAGTAAGTAATACGTAAGCATTTTAGTAAGGGTTGTGAAGATAAATACCGAATACCGAACACCAAAATGTCAGAGAGAAAAATGACTCTCTAATTTAGCCAGAGGTGACTTTTAATTTTAAATACACCAGAATATCGTGGATCCATCGGGCAGCACTAGGTTTAAACTTCAAAGTATTCGGGCGAAACTGGATGTGTCATATATGTTAGAATTGGCGTCCCCACACTCTGCAAATCTTGAAAATGGACTGACAGTTCTAGATTCTAGATGGAGAGTTGTGCACGAGGGAACTCGTGTCTATGTTTAGTGTTTAGTGGGATGTCAATGGGAATGAAGTAGTCCACGTTCCAATAGTAGATAACTGTTCTAGGCAAACATACACATATACGCATGAGGCATAACATTGAATACAGAGTTGTAGAGGAAGACTTAATAAGATTGGATATTGGATAGTGACGGCGTCGTCAGGTTATCTCTCCATGTATTTTGATTTTGTTTCTACGGTCCACCAAACTAAATGAGCATGGAAATCCCCCTGGATAACTTTGCTTGATTAAGTCCCTACACACCACACCACACCAAACCAAACCAAACCAAGCCACATCACACACACACATTTAACTCAATCAGAGGACAAACCAAATTCATACCCATGGATTAGTACAACATTTATCTATATTCTATAATAATTTCAACAAACACGTTACTATAGTTTTCATATTCCTTACTCCTTCATATTCTTATAGATATGTATGTGAATATCTTTACTAAGTCTATGCAATTATTCTACGCACAATTTTCAAAATCCAAAGAGGGGAGTTTCTATGTGTCACCAAGTAAATGTTATGGTACATGACACTTTTGTTCTCTTAAAATTTAAGTACCGTCATTCATCTCAATCATGTCAAGAATTAAGATATTTGCAACTATAATTATATTATAGTTTATCATAATTTGTCTTGTACTATTTGTACTTTTTCTCACAAGTTTTAAGTTGGAGGAGTTTAAATTTGATCTAGAGTCATGATTCATGATGATGATGAATGAGATCTATTAAAAATGCACCATGTCTTAAAAACAGTAAAAGAATAAAAATTTAGGAAAAACTCACTAGTCTTTTATACTAGAAATTTTAAATGATACAAATATTAAGAATTTCAGCACTCTTGGATTTATAATGTAGATTTCTTCATCTTTATTTCTAACTTTAGCATATGCTAGAAACTGGATAAAAGGAATAATATGATGCAGAATTCACTATTCACCATTCACCATATCACTGTAACAATAAAGAGTAAGAGTTTATGCTTTGGTGAGCATTTCCCAGTGTTTTTCATGTCCAATTGCAGTGGTATGAAAATCCATAAAAAGGAAAGGAGAAATTACTAACGTGTCCAAGAAAGTAGTAAAATGTACATGTAACTACACAGTAAACAGTATAGTACAGTACAATTGAAATAGATCCAAGTATAGAGCATAGACTATGTAGAAAGCGGGTTTGTGTACACATGTATTTATTCAGCTGAGTTGCATTCGTCCAGGGAATTTCTCCAGTCTGTTGGTTGTTCGTTTGCTTTGTCCACATTTCCAGTTCTTTGTACTTTGTACTTTCTATACCTTCTAACTTCTACACCTATTTCTCTAACTGGCTAAGGGAGGGGCAAAGTTCCAAAAGTAGCAAGCAAGTAAGGATTGAATAGCAAGTTCCAAATCCAACTCCAACGCCAACTTTCACCGGGGATCTACCTGCTCGACTCGACTCGACGCGATGTACTTTTATTTCTCCTTATCTTCTTTCGCTCCTTCTTTCTTTCTTTCTTTCTGTCGTCTGTTCTATCGACCAAAAACAACCGACCTACATTCACCTTTCCTCTTTTCATTTCTTTTCTTTTATACCACCTTCTTCTTTACATCTCTACAGTCTACAGTCTACAGTGTACAGTGTACATTCTACATCTTGCATTCGTCTACGCTTTTTCCTTTCATAAATGTACATTGTACATATGTACACATATATCTATATACAGTTGTATATACATAGATACAGTATACACATTTATATTCGGACAAGAAAAAGTTCCTCCTTTCCTACTTTTCTTTTCTTTTCTCACGTTTACGTTTTTATTCCTTTTCTCTTTGTACTTTGTACTTTGTACTGCAAGTTCGTATATCTTTTTCTCTCTGTAGTATTCTTAGTATCCAACATTTATATTCGAATCTGAGTTGGAATTGGACAGACGACAGCAGTATAGATTATAGAGTATAGAGTATAGAACCAACATTGAGCATGCACATTACACATGATACATAATGCATATCTTTAATTATGTACTGTACAAACTTTATGATATGTATCGTGGATTGTAGATTGTAGAAGGACAAGAAAGAAAGAAAGAGAAAGGGAGAAAGGGAGAGAGTGAATAGTGAACAGGGAACAGTGAGCAGAGTTGAAAGGAAGGGAGAACACGCAAGCTAACGGGAAAAGGACTGTGTAATATCCTACTTGCCTCGTACTTTGTACTCTCCTTTTCTCTCCTTCCCCAGGAGCAAAGAGGTTATTCTTTCATGCCAAATAATCAAATGAATGTGTAGTAGTTTGTGAAAAAACGTTAGTTTGGAAAAGAAAGTACTTGTGAGTTACTCGTGATATATGGAATACAAATACAAGAACCAAAAGGAAAAGGAAACACAGAATACAGAAGAGGGACTTGTGAATACTTGTGCTAGTGGTAGTTGTAGTTGTAGTTATAGTGGTAGTGGTAGTTGTAGTTGTAGTTATAGTGGTAGTGGTAGTGGTAGTAGTGCTTGCTGTGACTCTTGCTGGAACTCACCCACACCCACCTTCGCATGTCCTCATTACAGAGGTACGCACACTTACACACGCACTTATCGATTACTCATTTCCTTCTTTTTTGCTCTACCTTTTTACTGTACAGTGTACACCATTAAATATCATATATTATAGGAAGAACGAGACGAAGAAGAGTGAAGAGTGTGGAGTTTAGAATGTATGGACTTGGTAGGTTGTAACTAGATTCATTGTACAATACAACCTTATGGAAATAAATAGTTTTATGTGTACTAAATATGTGACGTTGAACCTTTTCCATCTATACCGTATTCCGTATTCCTATTTTCTCCCCTATTTTCAGCTCATATGAAGTATAAAGTAAATATAAATATGAATTTAGTGGCCCGATTTTACTACCGTGTTCATTATAATTTATAATTAAAGTTTTGGTAGTGTATCAACCATAAAAAGTGTATATATAATGAGGATTGAGTTTCCATCTTGGTCTTGGTCCTTGGTTGTGGTCGACCAAGTATTCATTTTCATATAGTTCATCGATTCCATTTCAAATTTCGATGATGAGGAAGAAAATTGCATATCAAAACCGCCATACTTACGTTTATTGTAATAATGTATCATGTATACCTTGTACATTATACATAAATGTCTCATAAAATAAAAATTGCATACTATACAAACTTTCTGACTTTCTGTGGCCTACCTTCGCCTTTGTTTCGTATTCTCATGTTTCATTATTACTATTATTATTATTATTAAAAAATGTGGAGGATTATAAGAAAAGCTATGATGATTATTATTATTTCTTGAATGAAATAAAAAGTTGAGTGAACGGCGAGACAGCGACAGTAGGCAGATGAAAGATGAAATTATAAGGAAAATCTAAAATCCAAAATGTAGAAGAATGGAATGAAATGATGAAAGCAAGTAATACAAGTATAAATAGACTTGATAATACTATACTATACTATACTATGACTCACATGATATAGTATATAGTATTATTTTTTTAGTATTTCCATTATTGTGATTATTATTTATTTATTAGTTTGTCATGTTTCTCTCTATCGTCATCAGAAAAATTAAACAATTACTTAATGTGTTCAGTTACAAGAGTAATGTAACTGGATACATATAAAATACAAATACGAATACAAATACAAAGAAAAAAAAACTATACTTGAATTTTTGATTACAATGGTGGTTTTTTTTCTCGGTTTTGTTTTAGGGTGATTTGGGCAAGGCAAGGAAAGGGAAGCGAAGCAAAAAAAAATAAAGGCGAAGGAAGGCTGATGCAGAGAGAAGGATGATGGTGATGGTGATAAGGATAATCAGTTTCGGGTTCGGGTTGACGATTGGGACGTAGATAAGAGAGAGAAACAAAAAAAAACATAACACAGTACAATATACAATACAAAGGCACGTGGACTGCCTCGAGCAAAAATTGCAATCTCAATCTCATTCATTTGCTCCACTCCGTATTCCGTATTTACAACCCAACAGCATAACTATTTAACTACATCTCCATTCTTGTGACTTGTGTCTTTTGTGATTGTTGTGAATATTTTGTGACAAAGATTAAATGTGTACGTGATTTTTACCAGCCAAAATCAAAACTACTTGAATACTTGATCTCTCAATTTTAAATAATATTCAGTGCTCGTCCTGATCCTGATTGTTGATCATTCCTACAGTGCTCCGATCTTTGTGTGTTTTCACGGTTGGATTTGGATTTGGATTTGTGTGAGATTTGGAGTTGGAGTTGGATTTGGATTTGTATTTAAATTGTGGTGCTCTATCGGGAAATGAAGGGTAGTTAAGCCAAATAAACGACACGAAATTTCCATTGAGATTCCTTCACCTTGGGAATCTGAACAAAAAGAAAAAGAAAAAAAGAAAATTTGAATATCATCAAAAGAAAGAGGGAAAAGAAGAAAAAGCAAAAGCAAAAGCGTCGTACAACTGTAATGACTTGAATTTCCATTCCATTCCATATGAGTGAGTGAAAGGACGGGCAAGAGGAAAAGTTTGTTCTTGTTCTTGTTCTATTCGGAAGAAAAAAAACTACCGAACGGGAAGACGCGAGACTTCATTTTAGAATTAAATTATTTCTCGACTCGACTCGCCTCACATCACAAGCCAACAGAACTCGTATCTCAAGAAAAAGAAAAGACAACAAAACTACTAAACTACACGTCAGCTATACTATACACATACAACATATACAAGTGTTGCCGACCAGCAAACCAACTACCTTTATCTTATTATACAACAAGGAAATACATCTCCATCTCCATTCACAATACGCGTACAATGTACATACATAACTAGACAAAGGGAAAGGAGTCATCGTCATCGTCTTCCCATTCTATTGTATTTTATACGTACATTTGTATGTACGGTGGTGTATGTGTGTGTGTTCCAGGAGTGAAATAGAACTAGAGAAAGAGTAGAAGAGCGGACAAAGAGGAAGAAGAAACCAATTGCCTGGGGACAAGAGTCTCGACATCGTGACAACTGTGAACGCGACAGCTAGTCGCATTTGCTCATTTCTCCGAGTTTCCCGGGAGATTTCCCCCGCTCTTTCTCTATTACGACAACAAAAACCTAAACTAAACTAAACCAAGCTAAGCTACAAACTACAAACTACGAATACTTGGAAAAGGAATACGAATACGAATACGAACACAACTCACGCACACTCACACACACGTGAATTGTACATCGTACATCCTACATCCCACATGTATCTGGATACTTTATAGTTTCTCCTCACAAATAAAATAAAAAAAACTACCAACATCAAACTTTTACTCGTAATCTCAGAATTTGAAAAACGGTAAAGAAAGAAAGTAAAGAAAAGAAGAAAACCCATTTTCCACATTTTCTTGTCCGTTTTTCTTCAACATTTCAACGAGACGTGCCCTGATTTCTCAATTACTGAAGTATACGTAATATGTGAAGATTGGGAAAATTACACACGAGTTCAATTTAGTGCCGACGAATGAAACGACATGAAATGAAATGATGACCATCATGCCAAAGATGATGATGATGATTATGATGATGACAAATACTCTAAAGCTGACTGTGAGCAGACAAGAATAATAATAACAAGTCAGAATCAGAATCAGGATAAAGTGGGTTTCCTTCATTTAACGTGTATGGAATGAAAATACTACTGTCTAGAAAATTCTATTCATGGCGTGGACTTGAGTGTACAAGTGTATAATTGGAAATTATAATTAAATAAATAATACTAATAACATAATTGGCAATAGCTGTGATACATACTAAAAAAAATCTGATAATCAGAACCCAAATTTTCAAATTTCCCAAACGATTCAAAAAAAATACAATAAAGGAAAAGATCACTTTTCAAATTTAAGTAAATAATAAAAAAAAGCATCAAAATGCCACAACTTCCAATTCTCAATTTGGAGATTGCGGAGGTGAAGGATTTCATCCTGACAAAATTGGAGGAGCCAAAAGCCCAGCGGAAGCTGGTGCTGGTCATCGTCTCAATAGCTCTGCTCCTAGACAACATGTTGTACATGGTGATTGTTCCTATAATTCCAGACTACCTCCGAAGAATAGGTTCTTGGGACACCCACATTGAGGGCGGAGAGCAAGTCACAGAGGCTCCACGTGTGGTTCACTTTTCCAACAAGACGGGCAACTACACCTACGCCGAGCCCGCCAGAAACACAGGGAAGCTGATAAATGGAGTAATAGTCTACGAAGGGGAGGACAGTGCCATCGGAGTTCTCTTTGCTTCAAAAGCCATGATCCAACTGTTCATCAACCCTTTCAGTGGGGCCCTCATCGACAGGATCGGCTATGACAAGCCCATGATGATCGGTCTAATGATCATGTTCCTCTCCACGGCAGTCTTCTCCATCGGCTCCTCCTACTCTGTCCTCTTCTTCGCCCGGAGTCTTCAGGGAGTGGGCTCGGCCTTTGCAGACACCTCTGGCCTTGCCATGATTGCAGATCGATATACAGAAGAGAATGAGAGGACCAAGGCTCTGGGAATTGCTCTCGCGTTCATCTCCTTCGGCTGTCTAGTTGCACCACCCTTTGGCGGCTTGATGTATGAGTTGGCAGGGAAGGAAGTCCCCTTCCTCATACTCTCCTTCGTCTGCGTCTTCGATGCGGTCATGCTCTGGCTGGTGATGAAACCGATAAAGAAGCAGCAGAAGGAACAGGGGGTACAACGCCCGGCGGGAACACCGATATGGACTCTCTTCATGGATCCCTACATCGCGGTTTGTTCCGGTGCTCTCATCATGGCCAATGTCTCTCTCGCATTCCTGGAACCCACCATCTCTGTGTGGATGATGGACACGATGCATGTTTCCCAGTGGGAGCAGGGGATGATTTGGCTCCCTGCATTCATCCCTCATGTCCTCGGGGTTGTTATCACTGTTAAATTGAGTAGTCAGTATCCCCAGTATCAATGGTTGATGGCGGCGGGTGGACTAGCCCTAGAAGGGCTCTGTTCCCTCATGGTCCCCTTTGCAACCACCTATTGGGCTCTCATGATCCCCATTTCCGGTATCTGTTTCGGCATTGCCCTTGTGGACACCGCCCTCCTCCCCACCCTCGGCTACCTAGTGGATCTCCGCTACGTCTCCGTCTACGGTAGTATCTATGCCATTGCAGACATTTCCTACTCCTTCGCCTACGCTTTCGGACCCATTATCGCTGGTCGCGTAATGGAAAATATTGGCTTCCTGGCACTCAACATCATGATTGCCGTCTCCAACCTCATGTATGTCCCACTTCTCATCATGCTGAGGCACATTTATGACAAGGGGTTCCAGGATGAGGCCAACGTCCTCATGAAGGACCCACCGGACAAGCAATATCAAACTTATTTGCTCCAAGACAAGGGCAAGTCCGTGCCGGACTACTCCAAGAACTATGGAAGGCTGGGAGATGAGGAGGATGAGGACTACTCCTCTAATAATATGGGTGGTCATCGTGTTACCTTCCAGGAGACTAATGTTGATGGTGGGGGTGTAGGGGGAGGAGGTGGTGGGGGTGGAAGTGCTCCAGTAGCTAGTAATAATGCGCCTTCCAGTCAGTACCAACCTCAATATCAACAGCAACAACAACCGCCAGCTAATGATAGTAATACATTTAATCCTTTTAAAAATATTCAAGAGTCAAATCCTTTTAGATCCAATTAATCCAAACCTTCAACATAGCCATAACATATAATAAATAAATTAATAAATTAATTAATAAATGCATAAATAAATACGTTCAATACAATATCAATACATAAATATGAATAGTAATAATAATTATTATGAAATACCTAAATACTAAATACATACAAGTTTAATGGTTAATACAAAGTAAAAAAAGTAAAAAAAAAATGTATCAATCAATCAATTTTTTTAAGTTTTTGGTATAAATCCACAGTGCAGTAATAATTACAACTTACCATGGTATAATGATAGCTATACTTTTTTGTCATTGTCAAAACCCGTCCTTGTTAATCTGTAATCTGTATCAAGTATCAAGATAAAAAATGGTGTATACTTATAAAAATAATAGAAATATCAAGATATGAAAATGAAACAACAAACAATAATAATAACAACAACAACTAAAAAACAATCAATTCACTCGGGTGAGATTCCATTATGTATTTTTTTCTGCGTACTGATTATTCTTGTAAGAAAAATAATACTGAGAGGAGAAAGTGTGGGTTTTTTATTATCTTATTGTACTTCTGTTTAAGTACGTATTTATATTATACATAATATAATTTTGTGTTTGACAACGACAAAAAGTATTTTTTATTATAAACATTATGTTTTTTCTCATTTCTTTCCATCTATTATTATATAAAATAGGAAAGGTATGAATATGATTTTATCATGTAAAGTAAAAAAGGAGAAAGGAAGAGAAAGTAGAGAAAATATAGTAAAACACACATGTATGTATACATGAATACATGACATGTAGGCAATACAGATTATATTATATCTTAGAAAATATCAAATAATAATAGGATAATTACTAATTATACACTGTATAAGATATAAGATGTACATAATATATCAGATATATTTGTATTTGTACTACAACTACTACACAATCATTATTGCATCTATCGTCGTATGATTAACATTTGTTGACATACAGTATGATGATGCTTTTGTAAATAATTGTATAATGTATATGTATAATATTTTGCGGTAGTTCATCTAATTCTGTGTAAATACATATAGGCATATAATAATATATTTAAGTATAATATCAAACATCAAATATGTACTATATGTACTTACAAAATAACTTGTAAAGTACTATAGACATAATAAGATTATCAAACATTATATGATAATGATATGATAATTGTAGGAAGGCATAGATAAAACAATGATTCAAAGAATTATTATATGCTCTTCACTACTTAATAAATATGTAATCATATACATATAATCTCTCTGTAAAAAAAAATACTGGAGGAATTTTTCATTACCGGAAAAATCCTCCATTGGGCTGTGGCAAGAAACGGATAATACTTACAAAAGGTGCGCTCATAATAAAATATTGTAATAATAATCATTATTATTATTATTCTTATTATTATCATTTACCACGTGTTACAATATATTGTGTATGTTAGATTTTCTATATCATTTCCCAGAGTATATAATATTATGTACAATGTACAATGTACAGTAGATCTGTCGAGATGTTTTGGAATTTACAAAAAGGACGAGAAAATGTTAAAAGATTTAAGAAGGTGATGTGTATTTCTGTGAAATACCTCATTTTGTTTTGAACTGTTGTGTATTGTATAAAATTGAAAGAAGAATTGTCAGAGACATATCTACATAATATGTATATATGTATACATATATATATTATACGTAAGTGGTAAAGATAGAAAAATGTACATGTTTATCTTTTATCTTATCATTCAAGAATTTTTGAATATCAGGCTTTACAGTTTCAGTTTTTCCTGTTGCGTTAGCATTGTATGTATCTATATATTTGCTTTCACTTGATTTTTGTTCTCAAAATTACACGAGAATTATTGTATTTTAAATCTATTTAAATTGTTTTAAAGAGACACCTTTTTATATATTTTAGGATAAAAGTTTATGTATAAGATATAGCGATAAGTAATAATGATATTTATAAAGACCAAAATCTCTATTCCAATATTTGATTAACTGCGTACATCAAAAATATTATGTGTTAGTCGAAAATTGGAAAAGAAGATTTTGGTGAAAAGTCAATGTGTGATACTTGTACCATTTCCTTTAACAATAATTTATTAGTTACTCTTTTTAATCTGCTATTCTTTTTCTTATCTTTTCCTATCAGTTTCCTTTTTCCTTATATATAGTACTTTTTAATCCAAAGTATATAGTGCTAATTTTTTACCTTTTGAATTCCAAAGGTTCATTTTTAAAGGTAAAAGGTAAAAGGGATTATTACTTGTGCATATACATTTGTGTGTACTGTACTTTTAATTCTCATTTGAGTTTATATGTTTTTGATCTGAAAGATGTATTATTATTATTACAAATATTTTTTACTTTTTATGTAAATAAAAATAATTTACTTAAGACATAGAAAAATAGATAGATAGATAGTATAAATATATCAAGGATTCCAGGACTCCTTCAAAACAACCTGTAGTACAGAAAAACCAAAGATCAAGAATACATATCATATCACTCGGCGAGTGCTCGTCATCCCTACTGTTTGTCTTCTCTACAACATATTTTATCAAGAGGGGACAAGTCAGAGGAGACAAAACACTTTGCCTTTTCCTCCGCACCTTCACATTATCAGTGATGAGTGTTGGAAACTACTCTACATATTATATCTATATCTATATATATAAATAAAAAGTAGGCTATATAGTTATTAGAATATTTGTAAGTATAATAGTGTACATATCGAAAATATATTATATATATATATATATGAATAGTACCCATCAGTGGCTCCATGTGGAAATGCATAAAACATATCAATTGTACTATATGTGTATATAGAAAACTTATGGAAGGAGAAAGGAGTAAAAGTGCGTGCATGAGATATATGAGGTAGATGAGAGTATGTATGTATGTGTGTATGATGTGTGGGTGTGGCTGAGTGAAAGTATGTATTAATTTTGTGTGTATCAAACCAAAGTAATTTGACTTATTCGAATATATGAATATCAAGCCATTGGGGAGATAGTGAGAAGCAAGATGCACATGAGTTTACAGTATCATGTATCATACAATCATACATACTTAGGTACTTATATAGTTTGTGAGTTTGTCACAACATCGTCGGGAAATCAGATAGGCTGATTAAAAAGGAAGAAGGAGAAGAGACAGGCAATTAGTTAGATTAGGTAGATAAATAGATGGATGACTTACTCACCGTGTGACTGTGTGAATGAAAGGGAAAGCCGATACATGTTCTAGCTAGTATGTAGTATGTATTGAGTATTGAGGATTGGATGAGTAATAGAATTATTTAAAACATCAAAACAGAGGTCTTCTACATTCTACATGAAATCATGAAGAAGATTGCGTTACTACACAAATCATGCAGAGTCTGTACATAAAACTTAAATATTCATGTTTCACATATCATAAAAAAACGAAGTAGATTTACAACTTCTTCACATCAGAATATGTTGTACAATGTACAATGTACGATTACATGTTACTACAAGAACAGTTTTTAAAACTGCAGCAGGAATTATTATTTCAATATCAACTTGAATTTTATTCGTGTGTTCAAAATAAGCTGCAAACATGCTTGATTATGGTACGTGAAATATGAATAAAAATAGTTGTTAAAGTTGTACATAAACTACATTAAACCTTAGTACACAGCACACACCAGAATATTTAGTACGTATGAATATCTGTATATGTCTGTTTAGTAATTCGATTCGAGCAACGACACTGTCAAGAGTTAAATCCATCTACAAAACACATGTACTTATACACATGGTCTATCGTATGGATTTACAAACTGTATGAAACATGAAAGTAATCTCATACACGCAAAGATAAATAAATATATAGGTAGATATAAGTAAGTTTATCTTCTATTAAGTCTACTATCAGCTGTAGCTGTAATTGTAGCTATAAGAATAAGAATAGAAAATATCAAATCCAAATGTGCATGTAAGCATGTAAAGTGTGTTTAAACGATTTATGTTTGTACTTTGTACACTATACTCTATACTACATTATATATTTGTATATTATGTAGAACTTGCGAGATATTAATATTAATAGGCGTTTTCTAAAAAAAAAACAAAAGTTTCACTAATCATTGTGCAGTATAACTTGAGTACTTGAGAACTGTAAACGATTCATTAAACGATATACATATTATAGCATATAATATATACAACATACAACTCAACTTCACATTGAATTTTGAATATATAATAAAATATATTATACACGAAGAAAAAAAAAGAGAGCTAGAAATCAAAGAATCGAGACAAAGATACATAGTAAAAAATATTAATTATTGTAATAAAGTGGAATATTTAACATTGAATATTATTTCTACAGTTAGAAAAAAAAGATATAAGGATAACTTATAGATACATATAAATAAATTAATGAATATTTGGGCAATTTACGAAGAAACCCTATCAAACCCGCCCACTTACATACCTATCTACATATTATCTATACTAATTGGTAATCAGTAATCAGAAATAAATCAGTACGAATGAGAATGATGTGTCTTGCGTGTGGGAATGACTGTGGAATATGCTCTTTTTTGTTAGCGAGAAAAGTGAAGAGTTGAAAGAATTTACCATGTATTTATTTGTAATTTCCTTGAAAGTTCATGTAGCGACTGATGAAGTGTACGTATAACGTATATATATACATATTCTGACGAAAAAAACCTTGTGTTTGTATAACTATTCTTAGAACTATTCAAGGACTGTAGTCAACTTAATGTATCTAAATATCTAAGGTAGGATGTAACATAAAATATAAAGTATAAGAATAAAAAAAATCACAGAATCAAAAGTATCTTTATTTCGGCAATTGTTCTTAATTGTCCCACAACTAGGAACAAATGTCTTAATAAAAGGGCACTTTGTCTACAGTCTACAGTCTGCAGTCTATAGAAATAAATATAATATCAAATATCAAAAGATAAGGAAATCTAATAAATAATAATGCATACGTTGACATTTCTACTGTCGTTGTTGGTCGTTGTTGTGTGTAATAAACGATGTAGATTAAATTGTTGAAATAGCAGAAAACACATGTACACTTTAAAGTAAGGAAGAAGGTGAAAGCTAATACTTTTATTTTTTTCAATGTGTGTATGAATTCTGAATTAATTAATATACTGTAAAAACATATGTATATCTACAGTTGGAAATGCATGTGTAACTGTTGAGAAATAATGACTTTTCAGTGTTTTTACCTAGTTGATGTTTATTTAACAGTGAACGTTATATTAAGAGTTTAAAAGTTCAATTTTCAAATTATGATAAATTATGATACACGATATCAGTTACTGTGGTTGGTCCGTTTACTTTGATAAAACTAATTGAGTATTGAGTACATGAGGTTAATTTGATAACCATAAATAAGTGCATAAATAAATAAATACGTACACATATCTCCATCAAATGTACTTATATTTAATATACATATTACATATATACATAAATATTATGAATTCAAGATGAGACTTTTTAGTAAAGAAAAAAAAGAAGAAGTATGCAATCAATCAAACAATAGGTAACTAATAAAATATTGATAAAAATGTTTTCAAATAAAAAAATAAGAAAAAAAGAATGAAAGAGTAAAAAAGTACACGTAGAAGAAGAAGAAAAAAAAAGAAGAAAAGTTAAAGATACTGAGCAATAACAAAAAATAATACACCAGAGATGAAAAGTTATCAATTATATCATTATACTGTAAGAATTAAGAACAATATATTATATATATTATACTATTATTATATTATTACATACGATAAAATAAACGTCTGTAATTTGATGAACGTGAAAAAATATTGATGCGTGCAATCTGATCTGTTTTTTTTCTTTCTATATATAATATGTGTCACCAATCCAAATCCATCATCATTAAAAACCTGAAATGTTATTTTATTCATGCATTTTTACTCATCATTGTCACTTATCACTTATCACCATTCAGCATCTAGAATCTACATAATTTGAGGAAAGATTTAACTTGATTTAGTTCATTGTCAATCATCTTGCTTATATTTTAGTAGACTTGTGGTTTCTTGCAGAATATTGAATACTATAATAGATCTTCTTCATTCTTCATTCTTTGTTCAAAATCGTTGTTCAGGATCAGAGTATAAAGGTTTTTTCTTCTTTTTCATTTTTCATATGAAGATGTATCGTGTATCGTGTTCTGCATAAAATTTGGGGAAATCATGTGGTGAGAAAAAAAGAAGGATACACCATTATTTCATTATGTAATATTTTCAATATTGTATATTGCAATGTAAAAATGCTTTGAATATTTATCCCCATAGATATTAAAAATCCATATAAAAAGACTGTCGCCTTTTATCACATGTCACATGTGCAAAATACATGTACTGTGTGAGAGCCTTATGGTAGGAGAATGGTCGTAGTATGGTTGCGAAGTTTATGAATGTGAATGAATTTATGAGGGGACTTTTTTTTAGGGTTTCGCTATTACATTATCATCGCTATTACTATTATTATTGTTATGACAGAGCACATATGTATGTATGTATGTATGTATGCAGAGAGTGAAGAGTGGAATGGATGAGGAAGAGGGATGAGCGAGTATGACCCATGACGAGAGATGAGATGAAACCAAGAGATGTATGTATCCAACAACCCAGCTGTCACAGCAGAATAATAATCATAACGAGAAGGTCTTCGTCCCTCCTTTCGTTCTCTCTTTCTCTCTTTCTCGCACTGTCTGTCTGTTCTCCGTCACATTAGTTTTCATTACGTGTAAATAGCAAAAGAGTGAGAGAGGAAGATGTGAAGAATAAACCCGAAAACGGAGGAGTGAGAGTACAACTCGAACTCCCCCTCATCTCCAATTCTCTCTATGTAAAATGTATTTTGAGTTACATACACAATACACACACAAATCTACATGTGTCTTTTACACTCTACACTCTACACCCATTACATTATCATAACTGTTTTCCTCGTGGTTTCATGTTAGTTTTTTTTCATCTTTTCCAAAAAAAACCAGCCATTGCAAAATCTATTCGAAAATTTTTAGAAGCTTTTGTGGGGTAGAGAAAAGGTGTTTGTGTTTTAAAAAGGGATGTGAGATAGAAGAATATTCTGTGATGTAACATCTTAATGTTTGTCACTTTTCCTTTCTCTTCCCTCTTGACTTTAGTTATTCTTGTGGAATGTCCTGAAATAAAATGAAGCCTTTCTCTTTTCAAATGAGTTCCCTCAATTAAACTGAAACAGAGAGGGAAGGAATGAAAATGAAAATGAGAAAGAGGGAGAGGAAGAGGAAGAAAAGGGCTAACCACTTCATTTATGTGTGTTTCAAATTGTTCTTGCCTCTGTCTTCTGTCTCTCATCTCTTACTTTCATGGTAATCAAATTATGGTTGTAACTGCTATAAATTCCTAATTCCAGGCACATACAAAATCCAGTGACAACCACTGGGATACAATTCATGCATTCAAATGTCTTATAACAGAGTAGAATTATTTTATATGTATGTGTATTTCCATGGTCCATTTACTTACACGTAGAATATCTGTACATAATACATAATATAATGCGTCCATGTACATTTTTTTACATCATTATTAAATCCATAATTCTTGATTTTTGATTGTCAGTGCAAAACTTCAACTGTTTCAAACCCTTCACAAACATTTCTCTAAGAAACTATAGACAAATACATCATTATTTAAAAAACTTTGTATTCTTTTACAAATGTTTGTATTTTGTATTAGTTGTTTCATGAATATGTACATTAATTTTCAATGTCATGTAGGATCTAAAAACCTAACTAAATTCTTTCCATCCTGTATAAATGTTCCTCGCATGTACTTGATGAAAATATTCCTCCTTTTCTAATAAGACAAAAAGAAAAAAGATGAAGGAAAGAGAGGAAGAAAGTTGCATTCCCAATTTCAAAGAAGGTACCCAAAACGCACACATTATACATTTGTGTGTGTGTGTCGGAGTGTCTGAAGTCTAAAGCAAAGTGAGGAAAGTTAAGTTAAGCAAGTAAATAAGTAAGTGTTAGTTGTGGATTGTGGATTGTGGGTTGAGAGAGGAAGCGGTACTGTAGAATGTAGAAGGTAGAGAAGTTGGGATGTGAGTTGTGATTGAGAAAAATCTCTCTAAGCTCCTTGGAATTGAATGGAATTAGGAACGAGTTCCCGTCGTTTTGTTCACGAGAACCTTTCACTAGAGAACACACATTTACATTTATCTGTAAGTAGGAAATGTGTATATCATACACATGCACATAACTACCATTGTAATATCTGTATATTGTAATACCCATGTACCCCTTTTGCTCTTATTTTACTATTATTATGATTTGAGAATTCGAGATGTGCTGGTTCCTGGTTGCTGGTTACTGGTTGTTGGTTGTCGGTTGGTGGTGAGAAAAGTTTCCCGTTTGTTAAGACTTGGAGAAATTCAGAAAGCGGAGAATAATTTCCATATGAATATGCATTATTGCTCCTTCTGAATCTTTATGAAAATTAATGGTTTTCCTCAGTCTCTTTCTCCTCTTTCCCTTTCCATTTCTCTTCCTCTATCTCGCTTTCTCTCTTACACACACACACTTTTGGTCTGCCCGTCTCTCGCCTTTGACTCAATTTAGCTAGTAGCTAGCATCTAGTACCTTTACAAAATACACAGTGCACAGTACACAAACACAACAATAACACATACACATTGAGAGAGTGAAACTTCAACCGCACCCGTAGATTCTTATTATTATTAACATGAACTAGTCCTGCTTAGTCCATGTACACTGTACATGGTAAATGGTGAATCTATCTATTCTTTCTCTGCGTTGAATGTTGAAGCTCCACAATACTGTACCTTCTACATTCTACATTGTACATCCTTTAATTCCGGGGCTTTGTTTTCCTTGTTTTATTTCATTTTATGATCATCCTGGCGATTTAATCAGCAGTTCATTTCCCTCACATTCATTCATTCATTCAACATTCAACATCAGAATTTACACTCCTCGGGATAAGAAAGTGATAATGAACCTTGTAGTAGATATTATTATAGAGTGTACACTTTACCCGATGCAGCTGTTGTCATTCTGCGGTACAAGTTCAAGAGTTACTTTTTATCCCTTATTATTTATTACAGTAAAACAATGGTTCATTTCACTTCATTCATAAATTAAAATACAGATACTGTGGACTCATCCACATTTATTTATGAGATCATCACCCAAGGGAGGAAAAAGTAAAAGTTAATTTACTCTAAAAACCTTATCATATCTAAAAAATAAGATTTGCTTCCTAAGTTCTAATTAACATTTTTCATTTTATCTACGGTTGATTTAGAGTACTAACTGTATTTTATTTTATTTTTATACAGTGATCAACTTTTGAATATTTTTCATTTGATATTTAATGATAGAGTAAGTTGCTTTAATTTAGTCGTACTTTAGTCGTAGTAATTAAAGAATGATGCGTAATACAAGAGTCTGTTTTTGTGGTACTTCTGAAGAGTAAGAAGAAAGCGTAGATAGACACGAGTTGGTGCAAAGTTCAGAGGTAGGAAGGTAAATAAAAAAAAGTGAGAGTATATTGTATTGTATTGATGAAGGGAGATGGAGGGAGAAAAGGTGAGGGGACGACATGGACAACGACAAGGATAGATGGTTAGATGGATGGATGAATGAGTGAATGAACTGGCAGTGTAGAAGAAGCTCTAGAACCTAGAAGCTGAAGCTAAAGAAAAAAAGAAATAGAAAGAAGAAAGAAGAGAAGAGGACAAGGAATTTGGATGGATAGATGGGACATGAGATTGGATGTGTGTAACTTAACCAAGTACAAAATGAAACTAACTGCTTAATCAGCTTCCTCCCATTCCCATCTCATCGATAGATAGATGAGATGAGATGAGGAAAGAGAGGAGAGAGATACGATAATATTCTTGGCAAATGGTCCTCTCTCCTCTTAATAGTATGCGGTGTGTATAGCACCATGGACATGTATCCAATATAAAATACATACAACCCACGAGATTCCATCTATCTTTCCATCCATCTATCTATCTACTCATGTATCTTTGGTTTGGTGTGTATGGAGGCTGATGAAACACCCACACCAAAGCACACAGCAGAATCTTTTCCCATTCCTTTCCCTTTATGCTACATGTTGGATGCAACTTCCCCCTCGTCCCAAAAATGCTGTATGCGATGTATAGAGTATCAAAAGGGAAAAGTGCATACATCTTTCCTGCCTTTCTTTCCCTTTCCTTTCTATATAGACACGTATCGAGTTGAATGAGAAGAAGATTGCGGTTACTTTCATTCTTCCTTTTCCTTCCTATGTGTATTCTTCTTTTTTTCATACAACTGTACATTACACATTTGTACAGATATAAGCTGCATACTGAATATAGGAGTATACATGAGTCGGTCGCGTTTCCGTCTCAATAATAATAGTTTGGGACAAAAGGCAATGATAATAGAAGGAAGAAAGCAGGAAGAGATAGAGAAGGAGAATGAATGAAAGAAAGAAAGAAAGAACTAGAGAGAGAAAGAGAGAGAGACCGATTGAGCTTCTTTTCTTTGCCTTAATCCGTTTCGACACTTATTGCCATGTTCCCTTTTTGTGACAAATATCCTTTCTGACACGATCCTCCCTCGGGTCTTTTTTATTTCCTTCATGGTCACAGGAATTACTTTTTCACAGAGTTAATCATTGTTGCTTGTACTTGTCCGTGTACTTGTACAATGTATGTATTCCTATGTACATCCTTCCTCTTCATATGTACATTGTACAGTAAGAACCTTCCAGATTCTCCATTCTCCATCCTCTAGAACATTCAGCTAAGGATTAGACTATTAACATTGGGAGAGAAAAGGTAGGAAGAAGGACGAGGAGAAAGGGAAAATTGCCTCTTCACTTTCACATCTCGCAATAACGAAATGTCCACTCAATACTCAATAGTGCTGACTCAAAAGGCTCAAGACTCTAGATTCTAGATTCTAGACTCTGGACTCAAGACAAGTGTACGTTTAATATCCGGAATCTGGAACTTTCCTTCTCTCTATTATAAAGCTATATTAAACGTAATAAAGAATACATATGGTATTATCTGTAATTCAGCTCTGATATTGCTCCTTATTACTGAATTTAATTAGCCATCTTCCCACGTGTTGACAACTAGCAAACGGGAACTTGGTTCTGATTCTGTTTCTGATTCAAACTCTGATGAAAAAGTAAAAGAAAAAAACCAAACTTTTTATAAATAGACTTTTGAGCATCCTTATTAAAAAGTCCTGGGGGCAATTTTATCGTCAGACTATCTAAAAGCTTAAAGAGAAAACAGTAGAGAAATATGTACGGCAACTTGCAACTTGTACAGATTTCAACTTGCTATATGTTGTTGGCATTGACATGCTCAAGGCTCATGTTTAGAAGAAGCACTAGTACAAATTTAAGAGTTAACACCATGGCTAGTGTAGATGAGTGTACGGTGTACGTGTAAGTGACAGACCAAACTAAGGAATAAAAGAGAAGAGGAAATAGCAAACAAACAAAGAACAAAAACAGGTAGCTCTAATCCAAATTCAAATAGATGTATGGAGAAAACTTTCACAGTTTAAATCCTTGACAAATACAAATACAAATGCAAATGGATTTACGGGGAGAAAGTCTGATAGACATACAACGTGCAAGTATAGGTACTACGTACTACGATAAATAGATACATGAGGGACAACATCAGACTAAATCTCGTCTCCAATTTACTAAGGATATTTCATGATTATCCTGCATTTGTGTCGTATGACTTTGTTCTGGTCTCGTCTCGTCTGATGTGGATCTGGATCTGGTTGTTCTTGCTTTAAAACTTACATACATGGATACTTTACATATGTATGCATGTGTGTATTTTTGGAATTCAAAGTACAATGTATCGATCCCATTTTTGCCTCCTGGTTATTTCTCCCCTTCTCTCCTCTCCTTTTTACATACATTTAGAATTTAGAAGATATGCATGTATCTCTGTGGATAAATAGGCAAACAAAGACTGTGAGAGGAGAGAGGAGGACGTCGGGTCGAGTGCGTGCAGTTGACTTGACTTTGACTGGTCCTTTTTGTTGTTGGCGGCCCTTCTTTCATTCCCTTTCAGTCTCTCAAAGTGAACTCGTTGTTGGACAATAACCATGAAAATCCACATGTAGCTTTTCCTCTGAGAGTTTATAAAAATAAAAAGCTTTTCCCCATCAGGATAGTTCATAACAGTTTAGACTTTATACTTTGGAGTTTAGATTTGGGCTGGTTTAAAACTTGTGTATATGTATCTATGGGATTCATGTACATTGTACATTTTGTACATCTACCAAAAAGATCTACTTTCTACTTTCTACTGCACAGAGCCTGTAGAGCATTGAGTAAATGCTTCTCCTTTCAACCTGTCATGAACAAGAACAAAAATTTGCCCCTGCCTTTCAATCTAAAATCAACTATCAAAAGCTCCTCTTTTCTCTGAATGCACCATACTTTACACTGTACACTGTACACATTTTATCAGGTACAAATGATGATGTACGTAGTACATACGTCTTGTGTCCACCCCCACTTTATCTTTGTATTTCCATTTCTATTCGGATTGCTAGTGTATTTCAATTTCAATTTGGTTCGTCCTCTCATCTCCAAATTGAAAGATTGAATTTCAGGATGAGGTCATTTTGCAAATGGACCGTTACAAAGAACATACATACACATAATATCATATACATTACACATTACACATGAACTGTACCTGCCTAATAAGTACAAGAATACATGTATGTTTTTAATACATGGTTTATTAAGTCAAACCCTTCGTTTGTACAATGTACAACGTACTGTGTATAGTGTAGCCTGGAGTATAGATTATATAGAGTGCATCATACATACAATATTTATTAGCGGGTAACACAATCCGGGCATACAGCTGTCCCCGTTTAAATTGTCATTCATAATTTAGAGGAAATACACAAAGAGCTTTTAAATGTTCCTGTCTACTCTTCATTTGTTACTCGCCTTTCCCTTTTCGGCATTCGGCATAGGTGGTACATGAAGGATTCTGTAGAAGAGTAGTAAAGCTGGCTTGTGAGAGGAAGCTGAAATGTGAGACAGGTAAAAGAGGCGAAAGGCAAAATTTAGACACTACTTTTAACTTCTCAACACTACATACTGCATTTTCTAGATACTAGATACTTTCCTCTCATCAGATCTCACCAAATTCCAAATGTTCCCCACTCCTCGAGTATTAAGCCTATAAAGAATATGGTATGAAAGCTGGAGACTGGAGACGTTAACATGAAAAACCTTTGAAGATCCGGACAGATTTAACAGGCATACACAGTTTGATGAATTAATTATGAGATGGAGAGGAGGCTTGAGACTCAAAATACTTATATTCTTCTCCATTTCTTGTACCTTGTACTAGCATCATCATCATCTTTGTCAAAAAGAGCAATCATATGACACATTCATGTGTATGATGTACATTGTACATACATAAGTATTCTGAGATTCAACATGGATTTAAAGCAGGAAATTAAATAGGTACTAAGTGTGTATCAGTACAGACTTGCATCTTATAAAGAAGGAAGATCCAAAGTCAAAAGTCAACAGTCAACTTTGGAGTAAGTCGATCAGTTCAATTTACCAGTTAATTCACTAATGAAATAAATACCAGATCAAAAATACCTCTAGGACATAACCGAATGAGGAATGACATGTTGAAAATTAGAGGTAAAAGACAATTTCAAAATATCCCTCTGTGTCTTTGCTCCTCTCTATCCCATCTTCGATCCATTTAATAAATGAGAAAGAATTATGCATTAAGGAAGAAAGTCAATACGGATTCTATGGGATTTCAGAGAACTTGGAATGACGCTGATTCTGATATGGATTAGGTGACCATGGCCATGGTAATAAGTAACAAGTAATAGACATATCAACATTTGATCCCTCATTCCGCTTTATTTTAAGTTCCTATGGCAACGCTTAAACATGGTATTATCTCAAAAAGATATAATTTTAATTTGCGTTAAAAAGCGGACACTTTTCAAATTCCAAATTTGTAAAACCTCTCAAATCTTATCTTTGAAATACAAACCTTGAGTCTCGAGTTTGAGTATAAAATAATGGAATGGAGTTTCAGTGGATTCATTTGTTTATAATGTTGATACTTCTTGATGCTCCTGTTGATGAGAATGACGAGACTGAGGACGATGAGGACGATGAGGATGAGGATGAGGACATGGCCTACACCTTTGGGAATTCCAAGATAAACACATACACACTTCCTGTCTACAGTCTACTGTCTACACTGGAACTTTCCATAGAAAGTTGTTGTTTTGTTCCATTATTTTGAGATGAAAACACAAGATAGAGGAAGAAGTGTACATACATAAATGAATACATGTGTGCTGGTGGTATTATATTACATGGACAGAGCAAGGCCCTCTCTGTGCTCTCTTGGTTTATTCGGATGTCGGATGTTGGAAAGAAAAGAAAGGAGGAGGAGAAAGAAGAAGAACAAGAAAGGTATAGGAAAGTCTATCTCTCTATCTATCTGTCTATCTAAAATGTAGCTTTCTATGCTTCTCTGTTCCTCTCCTCTTCTTCCTCCCCCTTTCCCCATTAATATAGACGAGTTGGATTGAACTCTTTGATGAATCCCTGGAGAACTCTTGGCTCATCTAATTTGTTCCTTTAATCATGCTAATTTCAACTGACTAATGTGAAAAGATAGCATCAACTCATTACACTTAGAACCTCTTCCCTCGTCTCTCTTTCCAACAATACTACTGTATCTTGTGTGTCCGTTCTCCTCCACTTCCAATGGAAACATTTCTACTTTCTACTTTCTACATATTCTCGCTCTTTCTCTGATATTACTCTGCTACTGTGTTACTCATTACTCAGCTTCTTTTTCTCTCCATGTTTAATGTTTATCTACCTGCCCCTTATCAACAAAATTAGTTTCTTTTTCTTTGTCAAAAATGATGAGTTTTTACATGCCATTTCCAATGTATGGAGCATAGAGCATGTTAGCATATTATAATATTTGCACTCGCTACTACTCTCGACTGTTATGCTAATAATATATTATCATTACAATAATTTTACTATATTTTTACTAAGTACAAGTATCCAAAATATTCTACATTTTCCTCTGATTTTTTGTCTACATGATTTTGACTCGGCTGTGTAAAAATAAAATCAAGTATGAATGCTGACTTTGAGATTTTACAAAGCCCAGGACCTAGAATAAAAGCGGGATGAAGCAATGTTCAGTGTTCAATGTTCATGTTCGTTTTGGCGTGGACTAGGAACTAGAAACTAGGAGCTGTAGGAGCAAGGAAATATGCATGTATAAAATACGGATGTGTGAATAGGAAAAGGGCGACTAAAGGCTAAATTGGGATGGAGAATAAACGTGAAGTGGTTGGAAGCACAAGGCAAAAGTTATGATTATCAAGGGTACAATTACATTTCACGGTGCAGGGAGCCCATGCGAAATATCAAAAAATTCCCTCTCCTCACTCACTCACTCTGTCTTTCCGTTTGTGTATTTTGTACTTTGTACTTTCTATTTCGTATAGTTATGCTGTAGAACATAGAACATAGAACATGCGAGTAGGAGAGAGCACATGGACCTGAGCAAATTACAAAAATATGTACAACGTTGTAAATTTTGTCTATACTTTATGTTCCATATGCATTGTGCATGTACAATGTACAATGTACAATACACAATATACAATGCAGGATGCATGTGTACAACTAATAACAGACATTTATGTACATTACACATCCGTTTTGCAAGGATGTAGAGATCTTTTGGAGAAAACAGAGTTTCGTTTCCCTTTCTTCTTGTTCTTCCCTTCAAGTGTCTACTTCTTACTTTCTCCTTCTATCTTTTATCTTCTATCCTTCCAAGAAACTAGCTAACAACACGTGTAAAAAGTAGCAATTTTCCTCCTCCTTCTGTTCTATTCTATTCATTTATAGAGACTGGCTCTCCTATATACTATATACTTTTTACTATGTACAACGTACATTGTACATTGTGTAGCCTAATATCTCTAAACTGTAAAGTCAAGTAAACACTACACTCTTGACTGAACGCAGAAGAATAGGAGCACATATCCACATGTATTACACATTGCACATATCTCTACAGACTGGAGAAGATTCCAGGAACGACTTTTAGTTTATAGTCCGCTCTCAAATTGAACATTAAAACTATCTAGGGATAGGAAAGTGAGTGGCTTACTTTACTTTACTTAGCATTCCTCTTACTCTTGAGTCTTGAGTCTTGAGTCTGGAGTACCATTCTAGTTTTTTTTTCTATTCTCTGTATTATTTTTGATCATGCATAATGAAATTTTTACACATGTATATGTATATCCAAGTTTGGATGCAAATGTTCAAAATTTTCATAGCTACATACTACATACATACTTGAACCATTCTTTAGTTCTTTCC
This sequence comes from Sminthurinus signatus, assembly GCA_019776565.1. Taxonomy (NCBI): domain Eukaryota; kingdom Metazoa; phylum Arthropoda; class Collembola; order Symphypleona; family Katiannidae; genus Sminthurinus; species Sminthurinus signatus. The sequence goes on from JABASP010000282.1 coordinate 45,673, forward strand.
TTCGTGTTTTACGTCAGGACTTGAGACTTTTAGTCTAACAAGTACTTTTTGCCAAAAAAGTATAAAGTACAAAGTACAAAGTTATAGTATTTGGTACTGTCTGATCATTGAAAAATGAAGCTCTTTGTACTTTGTACACGCATATTAAAATTATACGTCCTACAGATTCTTGGAAAAAATGTATAGTTGTTGCAAATTGCAATTTCAAATTCCATTTTATTCAAAGATAGAAGAAAAAGTATATGAGGAAAATTAGGGATGAAGCATATAATAAAATATTCTCATTGATACGTTGTACGTTGTCAAGATTGAAATCTATCCACCTACATTTTTCATATTAACATGAGCATGTATAAAGTAAAAAGTTAAGAGTAAAGAGTAAAGTGTAAAAAGTACGACGTATATCGTATATATGTATGTATCAGGTTGGGTAATGAGACACGGGGATCAAATTAAATTCAAGTTGATAGTATACTTTTTATGTGTATTACATATTGTTTCATGATGGAAATTCCACGTAAACTTTGTATCTGCTTACATATAAAGAATCCAGAATCCGGAATCTAGAGATTTGTCAATGTTTTCCTGTGTGATCCACATTCATTCATATTCATAGGAAATACAAAGATGGATGTTTACTTTTGTGGACGTGGTTGTAAGGGAATTATTATGGATGGTGAGGGTGTGTAAAGTATAATAGAGGGTATTGAAACATACAGGATAAACATGCCTGTGCATGTATGCATACTATGTTGTTGAAGAGCCAGATTCAGATTCAGAGTTAGTGAGTCTAGATGAGAGTCGTATCTCTTGACTACTTTTCCTATATTTGTTCTATCCAGTTCCACTCTCTTTCTATTTTTGCTCCTGAAAATGAATACGACTCCCATGGGATAAACACACTTCGCGCCATCCTCTTCCTCCTCATCTTCTTCCGCAAAATAAGCATATATGAATTTATTTATACCTACATGTATCAATGTACCATGTATATATACATACAAGTGTCTCTCTTCCCCACGTTCCACTTGATTCTCATCCCTCATCTTCATAATATTCATGTATATCTATATCTGTATCTGTATTCTATGTCTAGTCTGTATTCTGTATCGACTTGCTCTCCACTCTCCTGAAACACACACAGACAGGAAGAAAATAGTAAAAATTGTGTACGTGGAGAAAACTCAATTTCGTCCTTGGGAAGGAAATTCAAGTACCAAAAGTATGTTATTATACATGTGTGTGCTCCGTTTCCCATTTTCCTGGTTAGTTTTACTTTTCCCCATTTCCCATTTCCCATATTTCTAGTTTGTCCTCATCCTTATACCTTATAAATTTCTCCACGTTAACACAGTTGTTGACGACATGAGTAAAAATATGCAAGAGTACAGTGTAAAATTTAAAGAGTACACGTATGTATGTGTATTGTGTATGTATAAGAAAATCCACTCAAGTGGATAAAAAGTAAGATCAAAATGCAATTTGCCCAGATTTTTTTTCATTTGCATTTGCATATGTAATATGTAATACCGAAGAATGGTAAATGAGAAAATTGTAATGTAAAAGGAAAATGAGCAAGCATCAATTCTACTTTATGTATCTATTGCTTGAGGTGTTTTGTAGAGGAATATAGACCAGACTCCAGACTCCAGACTCAAGTCAAATAAAAATACATTTTGAGATGAATTATGAAGCATGAAAAGCTTGAGTCCGTTTCTACCAATAAAATGAAATCTTGATGTTGAAAAATGTAGAAAACGCATAAAATAGTTTGTTTTTTTCTTGTTGTTATTTGTAAAAATACTTTATTGTTGCAGTAAAAAAAATGTACAAAGGTTTGGTTGGTTTTAAATAATAGGTACATAAATTTTTACATAAGTATACAAGTAAAAAAAAACATTACATCAAGTTTTGCACTTATAGAATTGCAAAGGCATTTGTATAAAAAGGTAAAGTTGAATACAAAAGGGATTCCAATGACTATAATATTTTAAGTAATTATATGTACAATGTACAATAAAAAAAATATCAAGAGGTTTGGCAGACGTTGATTTTTGTAGGAGAAGTATAGATATAAAAGATACAATAGTTGGAAATCCAAGCGCCGAGCGTATTTTGATTTCAAGAGTAGAGACAGTCGATAGTACTTAAATATATTTACAAATGTGAAGACGAGTGAATTTCAATAGAGATTCTCAAGAATTCCAGTCAAAGTTGGAGAAGAACTTTTGGATAGTAGAGTAAAGATGAGGAAAGGGAAGACTAAAGAGGAAATTTGTATTTTCAGTTTGGGCTCATCCAAATTTTGGACGGTGTTTAACCGTAGTATCCGAATCCACCATATCCGTATCCTGGGTAGCCACCATAATAACCTCGGCTATTCAAAGGAAATTAAAAGTTACAATTAAAATTCACATTCTTCAACTATATTTTCCTCCAACATCCCATTTAAATTTTATTTTAATTTTTTAATGAACCAACCTGTAGTAACCACCTCCGTAGTAGGGGTATCCGTATCCCAATCCGTAACCTCCTGCAAACAAAAAGAAAAAGAATAAACATACGGAAACTTTTTCAGAAAATTTTCAGTACTTTTCAAAATACTGACAAAAACAATGAAAAAAAAGCTTTTTTTGATAATAATAAGTGAATCGTACCATATCCGCCATATCCATATCCCAAACCGTAACCTCCTGTAGAAAAAGAAAGGAAACAAAGATAAGTAAACGTTTTCACACATGTATTTTCAGTAAATACTAAATACTGATAGAAAAGGGTAAAATGTTACCATATCCGTAGAAGGAGCTGGCAGTTTGAAGATCTCCTTCCTTCTTCTCAACTCCGTTGGCGGGTTTCACTCCTTGAGCGACAGCCATGGCAACAACGGCCATCAAAGCAATGAAAACCTGAAGAGAAAGAGAGAGAGAAAAGGAACAAAACGTTTAGAATTTTATAGAACTGAAACACTTTTCACAATTATTATCGTTTTATAACAATAACTCGTCCTTTGTAAAATATAATTCGGTATTTTTTAGCCACACGAGATTTTTGCTCTTCCACTAAAGAATAAGCCACTTTGAGTTGAGTGATATAACTTTGAATTAAAATTTTATTTTCAATTCGATTTTGATTTTGATTTTGATTTTGAGTTGAACTGGTACTTACTGCAAGTTTCACCATTTTGTTAGGTTTTAAGAGTTGCAAAATTGCAAACTTTGAAAAAGACGAAATGAGTTTGAAGCTGAAGAGCTGATTTGACTCAAGTTCCCAAATGTTGGAATTGGTAATGACTGACTTCTGAAGATCAAGTTGACTTCTTTATATACTAGAATGAGAAACCACTTGGTACGACTTAAACTTGTGTTTTTTTGTATTGTATTATGCAATTTTCCTCCCTCTCAATCCTCCATGTATATTTTCCATATTCCCTCTGTCTCCTGTTTACTATTTACTATTTACTATTTATCATTGTTTTTCTTGGTATAGGATGTATACAAGAAGGGAAATAATAATGAATATCATTATTATTATTGTATATATATATTATGCGATGATTTGATAGTGATAGTGGTCAAAGGTGTGGTGTAACAATTATAATAAAAATTATTATAAGACATACACAATACACAAGCAATTGCATAGAAATAGAAATAGAGGATCCGAGGTACAATAAATGTATACACATTGAACATTGAGAAAAAATGGACATGTCCGGTATATACATACATTATACATGTGCTTTACATATAAAATACACTTGTGTACATACATATACATGCTTAAGTATATCAGCTGGTTGCTCACAGCTCGTACCAAGCGACGTCACCATCCAACTTCTTCCCTGCAGACACACTCACACACAAATAACAATGGAAATGCCAAAATGCGTAACAAGTTTCATGTGTGTATGGTATAATATGTAATATGCGTTTGGTACTTGTGGTGGTCGTGAATTGTGAGTAGTGAGTAAATGCAAAGAAAACCCAAGTACCTTGCGGTCTTCTCATAGTAATATAATATATGTATAGTTAAGTTATTGTATTGCATTTGTTATTTGGTATTTGGTATTGTAGTTAGCTAATCTTAATCTTAGTCTTATTCATTTTCCATTTGCACCAGTCTCACTCATTCATTCAATTATTTATTCAGCATTTGTCTTGTCCTTCTTTGTTTCTGTTCTGCATCACAAATAAATATTATGGTAAAAAAAAGAGGGAAAAACTACATTACATGTAATATGAAAATAGTAAAGGAACAGCAATATAAAATATAATATAATACAAAATATCATAGTATATTATACATTGACAACCTTTTGATTTTGATTGAGATAATGAAAAACTGCATAAGGGGCAATAAACATATAATATTTCGATAGAGCTGTAAAAACTTGTAAAAAAAAATTGAAAAATTGGTCAAACATACAATATAGTGGTGGCAGTGCAAAGTACAATGTCATTACTCATTACTCATTACTTTGGTAGTTTGCATTATATTTTAAGTTCAGACTTTTCTGTCATCTGAGATTCAATTTATTTCTGCATTTCTGCACTTTAGCATTGCCAATACATTGCTCAAACTTTACTTATTTTTACGACTGATACCTATTTGACTATTTGATCTTTGATCCTACTTTTTGATACAAAGCCTAGTCGATGTCAAAGATAATAATTGATCACACATAGATAATAAGTGATATAATCTGATCTTGATTTTTCATCACCACAGTCTAATGACTTATTATAAAGGAAAAAAAGCTCATAAGAGCTCTACAATTTATAAGTTATAAACAGCTAAATTATAACAGAATATAGTGTAAATGGGACAAGAACATAATATTATTATGAGACGGTCAGAATATAATGTGCAGTGTACATACCTATGTATTGTATATAATACACATGTGTAATTATAAATTGTGGGATGTCGACATGGGAAACAACTGTAAAGTACTGAAAATATATAATAATTACAATTGTAAACTTCCTGAATGTAAGACAATAATGCAGGATATATATATATATAATACACATTGTATTCTGTAATTCTCAACAATATTGACATTGTGCTTGACCGTATACAGAGTATGCTATAGCGTGCAAAAAGATAGTACAATTGTCTTTGGTTTGGTTTGGTTGGTTTTGATTTAAGTGGGGATTTCAACTTGAAAAGTGAGACTGACTTATTATGTCGTGTCGTTTATGTATGTGTATGTGTATATGTGTGAGTGAGTGATGATGAGAATAGATAATGAATAATGAAGGAATGAATGAATGAATGAATGAAAACTCAAAATGCATGTAAATAAGTAAACATTGAAAATGCTTATGAACATAAATACTTTTGTATATTTTCAATTTACACACATGAACAATGTACACACTACATACAGCTCACACAGCGTGGACGGATAATGAGTACATATAATCATAACCATATAATAATAAATACTACAAACATTTATAATATGCCTACAAAACTGGGGAATTAAAACAAGAGTGAAATGATGGCACGAAGGACACATTCTTGAAAAATTCTTGAAAAATTGCGTCTTCTATATTATACATAAATTATAAATTACACAATGGAGTAATATTTAAATACATGTACAATGTATAATGTACATGTGATACAGTCATAATATTACTAAATTGAGGTTCAAGTGACACTGTTAACTACCATGTGTTGACAGTCACAGACCACTATTAATTATTAATAAGTGCATATGTATATACAGTATACAATATACAAGTATGTCCATTTGACATTCAAAATCCAAAAGTAACTAGTCAACTAGTCAATAACAAAAGAAACATGATATTACATGGAGTTGCATTGTCGCTGTTGATGTTGATGTTATTTTTTCTGGATGTTAGGCATTACTAATGATACCTGTTACAGAATGTAACGTATTTTACAATATTTTTTTTTCATAAAAAAAAATTACTCACACGCTTCCTTAATTACTATAATTAAACAATATTATGGAAAGGGCAAATCTTGTCACAGGGTTCACGCTGATAAAACTTTATACTTTATATTGCCATTATATTGTATATTGTATTATTTTATGTACTACTGTATTTTTTAACATTGAACATTGAACACAATGTTTTAGCATTCCACCGCTACTTGTTGTTTTTGTCATTTTTTCCTGTTTTTTATATAAAAAATATATACAAATTTCAAATACCAAAAACTTTATTATTGCTTTGCTGCTGCGTAGAAAATACTTTTAACATTCGTCCTCCAAGATCTTACACACATTGTCCGTCGTCCGTCGTCAGTGTCATTGTTACTATCAACTATAAACATGATATAAATACCATGTACAATGTACAATGTACAATATGTAACATGTGTGTGTGCTCTTGTATTTCTGTGTAAAACGGTCTTTTGCTCTGCGTGAGTCTGAATTAGGAGAAACATGAGAGTTCACATCAAGATTACAGATATAGAATGAAAAGTCCTGGTGACTGGTGACAATCCAACCAACATGCAAGCATTGTTCATCTTTTTTGTTTATGCTTCTTTGCTAGTTTTATTCCGCTCTCATTTTTTCACTTTCGTTGAGGATTTTTTTAAAGGCTAATTACAGATGTTTAAAACAGACTTTATTTGTCAGTCGTCAGTCTTCAGTTGTCAGTGACACTGTATAATTTTCCACATTCTTTTTTGAATTTTGAGTTTTGACTCATTATCATTATTGAAGATCAAGCGTCAAGCCGCAGGGTTGTAATTTGCAGAATATAAGTATATGTATTATAGCTTCTACGTTTTATTTTATGTGTCAAAAACATTAAGCCTGTTTTCAGTTTTTAAAACTTTTGTTCTGTTTTTATTCAAGAACATATTTTTTCAAGATAAAAACAAGATTAAAAATACACACGAGTCTGAAACCTGAAACTACGCATTTCCCTCCAAAACAATTGCAAACATAGACTCAGAACCATGGGATTTAATAAAAATGTAGAAAACGAAAGGAAAACGGAAATACTGGTAAACTTGATATCGAGAGAGTCGAGAGGCCTCAAAAATTAATTTGTGGAGGACTTTTTTATTTTATAAAGGTCATGTAAAAATTTTAATTGCATCAACGGTTTATTTTCTCACACAAAATGTGTGAAAAGGTCAAATTTACAATAAGTATTATTTACCTTGTTGCAGACTACTCCATTCTGTCTAGTTTCTGTCTACAAAGTTTTTTATACAGTTGCAGAACTACGTTTTTCGTAATATTTGCCTAATGTCTGATACCTGTTCAGCGATAAGGTGTAAGGTATAGGGAAATAGAAATATTTAGGAATAATCTTGATCTTTGGACTGCATAACACATTACAAAACACATTCTGATTTACTCAACTGTCTTAAAAACTGACCCTCTTAATATTGTCTGATTAATTGCAACATTTTGATAAGCCTTTACAAAATTAGCATACAAAATGCGTGAATATGTTATGTTTTCTATTCACTGAATTAGTCCAAAGCATTTATTTATGATTAAATTGAATTCTCTACTTTAAGCATTTTCCAATACCTTCTGTCGCTAACAATGCAAATAGTTCATCCCATAATAATTGGAGACGATTTTTGTTTATTGTTGACCTTCACACTAAAGATTCAAAATTCAAGTTCAAGAAGCATACAATGACTTTTGAATTTCCACTTCATTTGTTTCCAAGATTACTACGCAGAAATCACGCATCATCTTTTCTTTGCATAGTTGATTAACCAGACAGGATATAGTGCACAAACTTAAAACACCAGAAGAAAAAATGTTTGTACATGTGGTCAATAGTCAATCAAAAAGATATTCTTCTTTTTCCCCGACTGAATTTACATAAACAATTTCATGGAGGTAACAAGATCATAAAAAAATTCCCGGGATGTTAAAAAAATTAGATTGTCGATTTTGCGATCAATAAACCAACATCAACATTCAAATAAAAACCGACTGTATTTTACGTCTTCTATTTATATTAGTTTTGATTTTCAGAGTATTTTGGTTCTTTGTTGGATCTTTTTTAGATTCTGGTATTTTTTTTGCGAAAACACTTTGATTTTAGTTTTAGTATGGCTTATAAGGATTTTCTGCATGAACTTTTAACTCAAAAAGCATTGGGATAGGGCAGCGTGAAAAAGACAGATAAATCAGGTTCAAGAATTTCAATTTGCAATTTTACTTGTTACAAGTGCAAAACTTTGTTTTTAATTCAAAACTTAAATAAACAAACCTACCATTATTTTATTTAAGTTTGTATACTTGATAATTTAACTCAAAGAGTTCCATTGGAAAATTATAGCCAAATGAATATCAATGTCTGTCATCTATTCACTTATCTCTGTGTATGTATACATACTCAGCATTCTCTATCGTTACTTAGATAGGTAAACTAATAATAATAATAGTAGTAATCATTGTTATCATCATCTTCAACAAAAACAACCATGTAATTTGTTGGTTTGGTTATTCAGTGTATATTATTATGCATTACAAGCTACAAGAACATCAGAAAACGTGTTATAATAAAACAAAATACATACACAAATATATATATACACTATACATGATACGTGTACTGTGGATATCATTCGTCTGGTCGAGAAAAGATCCGCGACACTGCTCAAGCGTATCCATGATTTTTTCCCTCTACTCAACCACCTACACTACACTATTTATTTATTTATTAAAACATATGCTACTACACCAATAATAATCATTATTATTATTATTGTACATGTAAAAGAACAATGGTCAAAGCATAAGATGCAATTTTTATTCATTTTACTACATGTTTCTGGTCTACGCTGTGACTTTTATCTTTTATATCATAATATAATATTATGTACATACTATTCCAGAATAAGTTTCCATGCTGATTTCTTAAAACAACTGGAATTGAATTTTCATGAGCATAAAAAGAATAAATCAGAGACCAGAGACTGAGTCATCGGAAATATCCATACGAACAAATTTTGAATCTCACCTGTAAAAATAAAGAATGAGGAAGAACATAAAAATTAACAGCACCCTTACCATTACACTTATTAGATTTACTACATAAAAAATTAATAAATTTTACATCAAGGTATTAGAAAATATAGGAAATAGTAATAGAAATATTAACAGGCGTATAGAGCTCAATAATATTTTTGTCTGTAGCAAAATGAAGGAGGAAGATGCATAAAAATGACACACCCACATGAGTTCTACAGTATTCACATTGACTCTTCAGTAAATTGGAAATCAAACAACTATTATTATTATTATTATGATTTGTAAGTGGTGGTTTCATTAGCCATTATTCATAAACACGGATTCACACAAAAAAACCCGCAACTTTTAATCTTTTAATTTTAAACCATGTGATAGTGTAGAAATTAGTAATGCCGTGTAAAATAAAGAGTGAACCTGTTTTTAGTCGGTAAATATATACTATTTATATACTATGCATGCATTCATGTATATTTGTGGGATTTGTAAAGTGAACGAAAAGAACTAATTGCTACCTTTTTGTTCTTCGCGATGTCATTTCACGCCGACTGCCTTTGACCTTGAGCGGAATGTGCATGTTGAAGAATACGAAAAGGAAAACGAGGGGCAAAAGTTAGAACGTTGATGCTTGTTGTGCGGTCTGTTTTTTGTACAATAGACAGGACGCATGTATGTGTATAATGTACACTGTATACTTATTTTATAAGAAGACTTGCTCTTTTCTATATATGTTTTCCTCGTAGAGAAAAACAGTTAAATATTTTAACTTAGCTCTTTCATATTACCTGTATATTAAATGTATAAACAAGTATCTTAATAATTATAATTATATTTCCCTATCATCATCCAATTATATTTACGATATTTAATTTTTACGACTTATTATTCAACACTCATTTATATTGTTGTCATTGCTGCTGTGGGTTTTGCTGTTATTTACAAGTTATGACGCTTCAGAGATCCAATCTTCTTACACTTTTAAATGAATCCAGGATTCCCATTTTCCATTGTCTGCCGTAAGATTTTCTATTGTACTTTTCCTATATTTCCTACAAAAAGATTAAAATCTCCTAGACATACACACTAAGTAAACACAATGTACATAAAATTGGCTGTTGGTTTACAAAGTTTTTCCTACATTTTGAAATTCCAATAAATGGCGAAAAGGCGTTAAAATTGTAACTATATGACACGTGTTTCTTCTTGTTATTTGTATCCTCTTCTTCTTTTCCTTCAATTCTTACTTGTTCTAAACGAGCAGACTAGATTATTAAAGGCGTACATAAATATTTTTGTACTTTGTGATTCCCTTAAAAGATTACAGATTAGGATAGAGTATATCCTAGAATTAATAAATTGGCAATTGTGCAAAACTCGCAATTTTTTATCTATATTTGGTTAAAATATTAAACATGAAACATTGATATTCATTGATATTCACTCAAAATTCAATCAGTCTTCAGAATTCAGATTCAGACTCTAACACCCACATTCCCCATCCACTAGCACTTGGAAACTTGTCATTTATTCTTCTGCTGGCTTGCAGAAAAAGAGAGAAAGTGACACAGAAAGAGAGAATCGTTGAAATTTTAAAACCGCTTGAGAACAGTGCACTTGACGAGAATAAATAATGTTTTATTCACCTACAATAAATGAGATCAAATAGAAATACATCATGACATAGATTTAGTCGGCATACTTGTAAATTATTCTTGTTAGCACCATTTCCCTTGGATTCCGATTCGGATCCGATCAAATCCATTCCATTCCAATCCAATCCAAAGCATTTTCCTTCCGTCATTCTCAATTCTCGGTTCTTGTCCTACTTGAAACTCCCAAGACAGAAATGTGAGGGTAATCCAGCCGTACTTTGTATTTTATGTTCCGTACAATAGAAAAAGCATGGGAAAGAGAACAAGGAGAATGGGATAAAAGAGCCCGATGTTCATCCAGTTCAATGTTCAAATTCATATGTGCATACAAAATAAGTCTGACTCTAGAATTCAGAATCCAGAATCTAGAATTGTGGAGGAGGAAAGGGAAGAGGAGGAAAAATAGAAACCTTGGGACGGAATAAGATAAAGCACGTTTGACTGTAACCGGAAGAATTTAACCCGGAGAATAAAAGTACCAACGCCCGTACATATTTTCATATGTATCTACAATGGACAGTGTACAATGTACAATGTAAATGGATTGAGGATTGAACAAGGAGGAGAGAGTGGAGAGTAGTATTACGTAGTATGACACGAGAGAGGAACATAAAACAAGTTGGAACAAGGAACAAGAGTTGAAGATAGGGAAGTCAAACCCAAAAACGAGGACTCTATCATCATTAAAGCGTAAACACATACGAGAAGCTTTTATGTCTACATGTACAAAATGTACAATACACATATGCATGTGTTTAGTATAAACTATTGTGCAGTGTACACTGTACAGTATAAAATGTACAGGAAGTATGTACTAACCTCGACTTTTGCAAAGAATCCCCTTTCTCCCTTTGAGTTTTTGAAAAGGACAAAAATTTGAGAATTCCAAACACGTTCCTTCAATAGTAGCTCGTTAGACTCTCTCTCTCTTTCTCTCTCTGAATAGCCTCGAGTTCAAGTAGTCAAGTAGTCAAGTAGTCAGTCAGTCCGTTCCAATTTAAGAGGAATGAAAGCTGATGTACATACAACATACAGTAGTTCAAGTTGTAGGTTGTAGGCTGAAGGCTGTAGATTGTAGGTAGTTGTAGTAGTAAAAGGGGAGCAAATGGAAAGCAAACCCGGCGGTATAAATACATAACTGAGGGAGACAGACCGACAGACAGATCTAAAGAGAGAAAGGAAGAAATTGGGAGCTTATCCATTCTCATCAGCACCAGAACTAGAACCAGAACCAGATCCAGATCCAGAACCCAAACTAGTAAACGAAGCCACAGGAGGAATTCAAAATCCGGTATTCGGAATTCGGAATCCAAATCATAATGCTTTTACAGTTACAGTTACAGTTTTTCCCTCTCCCAAATCTTTATGCTCATGAGTGTTTATTCCACATTCTGGATTCTGGATGCATGGATCATGGGTGGGAAATGGGAAGGAATATCTTTTTATTACACATGCTTGCGTAGATATTTGACTATTTTAGCCTCATTTCAAACCAAGTCCTCCTTTATGTTATGTTATGTTATGGGCAAGTTGAACTCTTTGACGTTTAAACAGCAGTTTAAGTGGAGTTTGCAGTTTGCAGAGGAGGCAGAAAATGATGATAATTTAACTTTCAACCACACTTCAATATTTTATTCATATTATAGTACATTTCTGTCAATTCATTCCCATATACTGTGTACTGTATACTTTGAATACTTCAGTACACTTTGAACCTCTTTCTTCCATCTAATATCTAATATGTAATGTCTCAAGTAGTCCCATTTAAAACTCAATAGCCATCTATATATTCAAAATCGATGGCGATTTGAAGTTTGAATTGCTTAAACATTCTTACTACAAGAATCTTGATCAGGTCAATTGGTCAATTCAGCTACATACATTAATATCTAATTTGGATATTTTTCAAGTACTCTTAGAAAATTAAAGATGAGCTCAAGTTTTTACTCTAATTTTGTATGACATTAAAGTCTAAGGGTGCGGAACCTGGATGCAAAAGTACATTTACATTTGAAATGGAACCTGGTAATAATAGTAATGTGATCACACATCACACAGTTTTATAACTGCACGTTTGTTTGGGAATTAACTGTCGCAGTCGGTTGTCGGTTTCTGGTTGCCACTAGCTGTAAACCCTAAAGGGAGCACATAATAATTAGATATGGTCTGTAGAACTGTAATGTGCTCTGCTTTTACCTTTTATTACCCCGAGTCTGGAGTCTCGATTTTGCCTCCGCGATTCTCTATGTTCTGTATTCACTACTCTGTAGTCAAGATTCAGATTCTGTATTTTCTATACTAAATAGTTTACTGCCATTTTTTTCATTTTAAATAAAAACTGATGTAGCATTATTATTATTATGCATCTGTATAACTACAGTGATCACTAGCATCACTACCACTGACACTGACATTGCAAGAAAAATATTATGAAAACTATGGACATAAATCTTCATCTGAGGGAAAACGTCATGATTATACATGTATACATATTATACATGGTATTTTGTGCAAGTTCCCATTTTTGTGTATTCTCTTTGGATTTATCTTAGTTCCAGGTTGGCATGTACCCACAGATATGCAAAAAGATGTATCAAACTTTTGAGACCTGAGGGAGGGACACTTTTGAAGTTTGAATATATATTCAACAGACACTCATTTACACAACCAGTCTTTTTTTTTGTAAAAGATAGACATTATAAAAGATTTTATAGCAAATTTTAACCTGCATGTATTTTTTACAAAGTTTACATGTTTTTCTGTTAGTCCGCAAAGAAAAATGGGGCAGAAAAATATACAAATATCTGAAACTCGAACTAGAACTAGAACTAGAACCAGAACCAGGAAAATGAATCGTCTATGGTCCCAAAGACATTTGAACAAATATTCAGTCTGAGGATGAGACTGTGGACTTGTGGGTGTCATAAAATATTCCCTTTTGGAATATCCATATGTTCTTCTCTACATGTACTATTTATATGCTCAGATCAACACTTAAAACTGTACACTATACATTGTACATTGTACATATTTCCAATATGTACTGTAAACGGTCATTGCCTATAAAATTGGAAGATATGGAGTTTAGTTGGATTTTGGAGGGTACAGTAGGGAAATTTGGGATTTGAGTCTAGTGTCTATATTCTATATGCAGGGAAATCTACATATTTTATTACATTTGAGGTATTACAAAAAGTTTCAAGTTTGGAACTTTTCATATCCAACCAGTTTTTTTGTACTACTTACGACTTATACGTTATACATGGGAAATGGAGAATGGAAGATGGCGAATGTCGTCAAGTAGTATGTATGTAGTATGTAGTACGTACAAGACGTTGATCTAGATAAATGCGATTGAGCTGGATCTCAACTTGCACTCTTTGAATTGGAGGTTCCTTGGAACTTGGAGCATCGAGTTGGGCTGAACGTAGAACCTAGAATTTGGGTTCTAAAAGTAAGAATAAAATGGGTGGAAATAGTCCAAACTACCCTGAAATTTGGTACTAAGGGATATAAAAGGAGGAAATATTATATTATACTGTACTCTTTCTCTACATCTACAATATCTACATCTACATCCACATCCACATCCATGTCCATATCCATATCCATGTACCATATACAAACAAATCCATAAGTATATTTTTCCATATTCACACTGTCAACTGAAATTCAACTTGGAATTTGGAATACATATGTATACTTTAGACATAGCGTGACCATGATCTCGTATTGTACTGCTAGTGGAACTGAAGTGGAAAAGCGGAAACACATTTCCAAAATCTATGTTTCTCCAAGGATTTAAAGTATAGTCGTAGTACCTTTTATTCTTTTCCTCCCTCTTCTTTTCTCCTTTTTCCTTTTTTCTTTCTTCCTCATCTTACTCTTACTCTCTCTTTCCTCCTTTTCTCGCCCTCTTTTCTCTTGTCTCTTGAATAATGTAGAGTTGCACAAGAAAAAAACTGACAACACAGAAAAGTTTCGTTTTCATCCGCCTTGTTCTTGACTGTTCACTGTCCAATGTTCACCATGAAAAGTGAACAGTGAAGGAAGGAAGATAAAGAAAACCACTTTAAGTTTTTGAACACTTGCCAACACCAAGTTCCATTACAATTTACAATATAATATAGAGTAAAAGAAAAGATAGTAGAGGGAACATGTATAATGTATAATGTATATCCTGCTGATTCTTATACCTGTAATATATGAAAGAATACGTTCATATTATGTATAATGTACAATATTTTGTGTAATAAATGCGATTGAACTGTTTACAGTTTACAGTGTGCATTGTACATTCAAGGGAGAGGCAATTGAAAATATCAAAAATGGCTCTTTTCCTTATTCTTATCGTAAATTATTGGACTGTGCATACAAATTGTATCATATTGTTTCGATCAGAAAACATAACCAGAAATTTATTATATTTTATCTACTTTTTTATGAACCGTTGTCTGTCGCCTATCTTAAATAATGGTTTATTTCGAAATAAAAAAGTATCGACTAGCCATATTTCAATCATTTATTATAGTAAAAAGTGGGAAATATGCTTTCAAACTATAAAGTGTGCAAAAAGTAGGTCATTCAGTTTAATTTAGACTTTGACTTTTAGCTTTTAGAGCTATAATGTCGTTCAATTTGAATCGAAATTTTCATCTTAGAAACATCTTCAAGGAAAATTTAAAAGCTTTAGATATGGAAATAAAACTGAGGCACAAACAAAAGACATGAGCATTTTCTATACTATAGTAAAACTAACTAATAATAAAAAATACTTTTTATTGTGAACTTTATTATGAAAAAAAGCTTATAAATAAATTATTAATGTTTTTTATTTATTTTTTTGTAAATTTCAGCTTGGAAAGGATCAGTGACGACTTTACCTGGCCGGATTTTGACGAGGGCCTCCACCCTCGTCTCATCTGGCCTGGGAGGTCACAATGAAGCAGAAGATAAGGTTACCATTTTTGGACAATTGTTATTAAAAATAATACGAATTATTCTTATTTTTTGTTGATGCATAAACTTTATATAAACTTGTTTCTTGTGTCTTGTGTCTGAACATGATGCATCTATCCTCATTAGAAACAAATAAGCATAAAATAAAGTTGCATAAAATTCAATCCTGAATGATGAATGATGAATCATAGTAAAAATTATCAAAAACCCATCTACTTGAATGACATAGTTTTATGATTTGTTATTTCGTCGTCCTATATCCTATAATTATGAGGGGAGCGAGTCTAGAGTGTACAAAGATGAGGATGCGAAAATGATAGAGTCCCAAGAAACAAGAAAAATTCATGGGTCTGAGATGAAGCACTAATGAATAATTAATTGTCTGTGTAGGGTTTAGAGTGTAGAGTAGAAGGTGCCAGAAAAGCAAAAGTTCGAGAAATTCAAAGTCTCACCCCGTCATATCGTTCCTTTTGGTGTAGAAACTAACCTCTGAAAATATCTATCCATTTGGTTTAGGTTTAGAG